>CM040403.1:118310010-118495010 GCA_022702515.1 Ilyophis sp. 1 JC-2022
GAGCAAAGCTATTTCATTTGAAAAGTCTAATGCACCAGCATCTGCTGTATGCCATATATAATAATGCAGTAAGGTACAGTAAAAATCTTTTGCCACATTTGAAACTCGTATTCTTGATTTATAAAGCAGAAAACAACAGAAGTAATGGAAGAGATATTGGTGGAGATTGTAAACAAAGAGAAGTCAATTTGTGACATATTACAAGACCAGTAACAATGTCCAAAGGGGCTTATTTGTGAGTTCTTATCAGTCTTGTTGAAACAATATCATAGACTGAAAGGTGTGTAACCATTAGATCCTCAGAATTTGTCAGTCAGTTTGACTGGAGGGGTGACATTTATCTATTGTGTGAGGAATTTAGACTGGGAAGGTTGTGGGAATTCCATGGCACTTTAAATACTTTTTATTTTTGGTGGTAGTTGAGGTGAGTTTCCCCTTCATCACATAAAAAGTTTGAGTGTGGGGAAGGCGCTATATAAATGGCAGGCATTATCATTTAAGATTTATTGTGGAAAACAGTTTATTATACAGAAACATGTGAATAGACATACATATAAAACAAGCACAAAAAACCACTAAGAAATAAAACACAGAGAAGTACAAGGCTAGTATTTTTGTAATATACAGTGCCCTCTAGATGAGTAAAAAGGGTTATAAAAATTAACCGTTTGGTGAATTAGCTTAATCTCACACTGAAAAAATTTGAAAAATCCAACTTTTAATTGAAGTTAATTTATTCTGAGAAAGAAAATACCCCATCAAGACATTTTTATTTTAAAAAAAAAGATGTGTGCCACAATTATTGGCACCCCTGCATTTATATATAGTAGTAAGTAATTTTTTTTAAATATTTGGTCGCATATCCTTTACATGCCATGACTTTCTGATGTCTGTGACCAAATAACATCAAAAGACTCTTGATATCTTATTTTCTGGTACTCTTACAAGTGATACTATAACGTCTCTGCATTTTAATGGATTTCTATGGAAATTAGGGGGTGGGACTAGATTTTGCTATAAATTATGCTGGAACAGTATGAAATACATGGTTGGTAAAATGGCTGTAAGTCATCAAGGGTCTGAGGTATCAAACGAGCCTCAAACCATCCCTCTGCTTCCAGATATGCAGTAGCATATGGATGGATGGATCACTTTAAGGGTTGTTTCTCCTGAAACATTTTCCTCTTGAACTCTGAAAAAATAAGTCAGGAGAAGAAACCCTTCAAATTATCTATCCAGATGTGCGTCTCAACAACTAGGGGAAAAGTTTATAGCGTTGAAGCACAACTGAAGTTTGGTAGAACTTTGGGTTGTGTAGTTACCTGGCCATGATATGAGTCCAAGAAATGCTTATTGCTTTTATTGACAGAATCCGCATAGTTTGCGATTGTATGTGCTAGAAGTGTAATGTTGAGACCGTTTTAGCTTCCCCATAGAAGTGAATGGAGAGCGACAAATACCCTATTCTGGATTATCACCCCAGGGGAGCACAGAGCGACTAACGAACATATTTCGCCATCATTTGGATTTATGGCCAGCTAACTACACAACCCAAAGTTCTACCAAACTTCAGTTGTGCTTTAAATGGCAATAGCCTTACAATTATGGGGGGAAAGAAACCTCGCAAGTCAGCCACCTCAAGAGTCTGGTGAGTTTCCGCAGCACTACTGTTACCACTGAACTGAGAGTAAAAACTAGGCTACAATATAAATGTTTTTGAACCACCACCATAATGTGCCTGAAGTCTTTCCTTGTGGAATTGGGCCATCCATGCTATGAAGCAGAGTAGAGTCTCTTATTGTTTTGATGTTAATGATACTGTTTATTTTCTGCTAAGAAAACTGCAACTTCATAATGTCAGTTTTCTAATTCCCTTGAAGGTCTTAGCTTTAAGAATGCGATACAAAGTATTTGAAGGAAATTATAGATGTCATATGATAACCAAATTCAAGTTTAAAGTAGACATGGACGCGGTCTTTTTATGTTGTTGTGTTGAAAGGGCTGTTCCATGTGATTTTAAACATAAAAAACATAAGTTCATAAAGATTTTTAAGGTTGTTTGTGGATCCTGTCAGAGAGTTATGGTTTTATGGCCAGGTTTTAGGGGATTACAGTAACGCTCCAAAAAAGCCATACACTCTTAACAAATGGACAACTAACTAAAGGAAGACTATGACACAATCTGTAAGGGGCCTGAAGACCAGGCTCACAGTGGAATAAGGTGGGTGTGGAACCATAAAGGTTGGCGAGCTGCCTATCTCTTTAGGCTTTTGGGTTTGGGAGAAGTGCCTGTGGACTTTTTCCTTTTTTATATGGCCATCACAGATACACTATAACAGGTTAGGCTTACATTTACCATAAAAGCTAATATCACACTAGTGTAGTGTGCTCTAAAACATAAATAGCATCTTCGCCTTTCATCTTAAGTTTAGACTGGGTTTTTAAAGGCAGTAGTTTGGCTTTTATTCATCCACATACTGACATACAGTACTACATCAAGTCTTTCATAGTAAAGATATGTATTTCCCCCCCAGTACTACTGATACTGTAACACACAGGGGGGGAAATCCAGGAACGTTGACAATTTATTTTCATTAATTTTTTTTGCTTGAACAGGCACTACTTAATTCAGCCCTCCTACTGACTGAGCCCACCCGTCTGCCCCTTGCCTCTCTTCTCTTTTCTCTTGTGAAGAGGATCTATCAACTTGTTTATATGAAATGGACTGAAATGCGTACTTGAATTTATGAGTGATCATCTGCCAATGAATCTACTCTCCCCTGGCTCCGTACAACCCAGATGGGCAAAATTAGCTGGTTTATATAAAAGGCTGAATTAATTGTACATTTAAAAAAGGATGTCTGTGTTCTGCATTTAAAGACAAAAGATAGTATACTTTGATAAGATTAGAGGAGAGGGGATTTAATTAACAAATGTGTTGTTATTAGGAAACTTCCTTAATAAGCAGAATACATTTAACTTAGTAGAAGTATACAAACACTTTTGCCAATAAAGATAAGTTACTGAGGCACATTTAAAATTCTATTAATTTTAAATACGATTTTATCTAAAAACAATAGCATTGCACAAAAGGCACCAAATTACTAGTCAGAAAGAAAGAAAGCCGTTGTCGGCAAATTAGCTTTGGCTCTTTGAGTGATAGCAGAAAAATCCATGATTACGGCCCAAAATTGGCGCTTTGCACAAATCAACATGAGCCATGAAACCGCTGCATGTTCACAGTAATCAGTATTCAAGATGTTAGACATGCGATTAGACATGTCGTGAGAAAACCAGGCACAAACCCACCCGCCCACCTTATCTTCAGCTTAAAGGCCAACTATAAGCAATCAGACACTTGGCCTAAAATGTCTTCAAAAACAACAGGTGAGTTTGTAATGTAATATTTCAGAGCCATCTCTATCTGTTCCACATATAAAGTCTTGGTCCACCATAGGAAATTACATTTTAACTGCTGAGCCAATCAGAGACCAGAAGATTGCAACTTTTCTGCTTGCAGGTGGCTTAAACGTTGCAGCACAAACACTGCACGCTGGGTTTCACTAGTCACTACTCAGAAGGTGAAGAAACATGTTTGGAATGGCTTTTAAAATCAGTCAAAGCTGCTACCATAAATTTTCAGTGAGATACAAATGCAAGCACATTGTTAGTATTTCACCACACCAGATATTTTTTTATTTTGAATTTACAAACTTGATATGTACCCCAGATTGTGACAAGGTGAGTTGATATAAATGGCATCTCTGCTATCCAGAGTGCTCATTTATTTGTTTCTGCTCTGGCTGAAAGTGAATTCCAGAAAAGGGCCAATATTAATGTGAGCCCTGCTGTATTTATATTAATGTGAGCGCTGCTGTATTTTTTCTGCTCGAAAATGGTATGAATGGTAATTACTTTGTGGGGGTCACTGGCCTCAGCCCTGCATCTATTGATGATGTGTGAAGAAATCTAGAAAAATATTCCAATTAACCTCCAACTAACCAGGGAAAATGAGGACATCGACAGCCATTTTTCAAGCGGGATGAATTTGAGGGGGATTTTTCAAACCCCATTGTCTCCTACAGTCTTTCAGAAAGACACTGCTGAGCAATACAGCAAATATATTAGCAAATAGCCAATCCAGAAGACACAGAGAACAATTGTGGATATTGAAAAAATCGGTTCTGCACTGACTAATGCTGTAGTTCTGAATGGCATGTACCACTTGGTGGGAGCTCAGGTCTCACATTATAGAGACAGGCAGGGCATTTCAGTGAGGCAGGTGGGCTGAGGTTTACAGTGCACGCCACAGCTGGAGCAGGCTTTGTGTCTGGTGGGCTGGCCTTTGCACACAATTTTCAGGGATTTGAAAGGCGGTAAGGAGGTCAGTCCTAGTAGAGGTACGTGGCGGAAATGGCAGGTCAGCTTGGCTAATATGAACACTCTGCTGCACCTTTATAAGGCTATGGGGACATTTCGGTGCTCAGTGCACTGAGCGGCAGCAGACAGCAACACAGCCACAGTCCATGTTAAATGGTTCAATTCGAGGAGATGATTTCCGCGTACTGGAGAACTTCTCAATGAGCAAGGCCCTTGTCAATTACTCATTGAGAGGTCTGGATTTACGAGGCCTCTCTCATCCCTGCAAGTTTCGTGACTCACTGCAAAATTGACTGCAGTTTTTTGGAAGAGAAGCTATTAAAGGCGGACACTACGCCATTATGAAGCACATTAAAATGCATCAATTCCTTTGTATTTCCCAAGAGGAAAAGATTGCCCTGACCTTCACTCACTAATCCTGGGCAGAGTAAAAGAAATGTGCGAATTTCATATCTCCAAGCCATGGTCAAGTACATTAAAGAGACTCCAGAGAGAGATGGTGACAACGGCATTCATGAACCAAAACTGCATTGCATTTATTACAGCATATTCTTTGGATGAAAAATGATGCATTGCACGACATAGAATGCATATTTACTATATGTACATGTATGGAACAGTGGTCCCTGGAATCATTTATCCACAGGCATACAATATACAAAAAGTCTGATGGTGGCAAGCACAATAATGCGATATGGGTTGGGAGGAGAATGTCAATGCATTTGCACAGCTACATGCTCTACTCCAGTGTTTTTCAACCTTTTTTGAGCCAAGGCACATTTTTTACATAAAAAAAATCCTGAGTCACACCACCAACCAAAAGTGTTACTAATTAAGTGAAGTTAATAGGATAAGATAATTTCCCACGGCACACCTGACGATCTCTCATGGCACACTAGTGTGCCGCGGCACAGTGGTTGAAAATCACTGCTCTACTCAATGTCTACAGGAATCATAACCATCATAAAGGCAGAGAGCTGCATTTCATTTTGTATGCATGGCTTTCCAAGAGTATTTCTCCAAAAGTAGAAGCCAACTTATCAGCTTAATATTGCAACATAGTATAGCACATTAATACATAATGGATGCGTTTAATCTATTTCATGAGAATTTGTCAGCCGCTACATTATGAGAAAATGTGAATTGTAATTGTCTACTGTAGACTTTCTTGTCATTCAGTTATGAAATAATTGAAATAATTCCAAACCGGTGATGCTAACCCAGTGGAAGAACCTCCAATGCAACCTCCACATAACTCACTCCAACTCTTTAAAGAAAATTCTATTTTAGTTTCTGCAATCAATTACTGAACATCTGTGAATATGACGTGCAAGAAGCCATTAACTGCACACTGTTAATGAGCTTTTCTGAGCCTTATAATGGAGATTATGATATTGTTTAATTGCTTCACTCTTATCAGTGTGAACAGAGGATTACTCCAAGCGGTATGTTTTTCATTTTGTATAAGTAAAACTCACAAAGATATGTTCAGGTATATTAAGCTTTCAATGGCCAGATTCATGGCACAGCCATACAGCTATTAAAAGCACGTTGACAGGTACGTTTTTCTGGGCCCTGGAGGAGGGGCGTTGGGGTGGGTTAACCAATGGTCTGTGAACTTGTGGTAAATATTATTGTACCGGGAATAATACCTATACAGTATTGTACCGGGCCCGGGAATAATGGCTATACAGTATTGTACCGGGCCCGGGAATAATGGCTATACAGTATTGTACCGGGCCCGGGAATAATGCCTATACAGTATTGTACCGGGCCCGGGAATAATGGCTATACAGTATTGTACCGGGCCCAGGAATAATGCCTATACAGTATTGTACCGGGCCCAGGAATAATGCCTATACAGCCTGCTTGTTAAACTATTGGGATTGAAAGTATATTTTATCCATATCTCATTCACATTTACTTCATATATTATCAGCATATTTTTTAATCAGTATTCTGATTTGAATGAATTTCAATTTTTCAGGTTACACAATGTATGTTCTTTCCCACAGGAAACCCAAATAATATGGTTTTATTTTGAATTTTAATTAAATAATTTCTCCACTGCTGCATATTTTTGGTGTAGTAAAGTAAGTACTTCTTTGTTTCTTTTTTTTAATTAACAAAATTCACATGACTAAACTTGAATAGGAAGATATTCCACCCTCCAGACAAATGCTCAACTTCCCCACTTCGAGCTGTAGGACTCAACAATGGGTGGAATATTACAGTTCTTGGGCAATTGGCTCATGTTCCATTATATAATGAACACAGGTGTCTATGTCCTCTTTCTTGCCCTGGGCAGATATATATTTGAATCAGAATGGAAAAGCCACTGAGATCGTGACAGGGTTAGCTCCTTACTGTGCACAGAAATTAATTCCCCTTCTACAAATGCTCTTGGGCCTGATAATAATAAAACAGGTTTGGGACCGATCTGTTTTAACAGTGACAGTTTTTTCTTGTTCTATTTTTATTTTATGAAATATTTGCTGTATTTATTTCTTGCATTCAGAATTTTCAGTGGAGAAAGAACATTCATTGAAAGAATAACTTTCTTCTGCCTGCACATAGCGTGTGATCATGCATAGCTGATCCCTGTCGTAGATTTAAGCCAGTTGGCCTTGTAAGGGTTAATGGTACAGGCATGTACTGCCGTCCCCCTTTATTTTGTGATTAAATTGTTTCAATTGGCTGGCCAATGGATATGATATTGTGTAGGGTTCTCACAGGTCTATGTGCCTTCCGTGTCATCCCTCCATCTTTCCACCTAAAAATGGGTAAAGACATGCTTCTGTTGAATATTGTCAATAATTTGTTTCCAGTTTAAGTCCTGAAAAAAAAAAAAAATAAGAAACATAAAAATACATATAAGTAGTGAAGAAACACTGACTTTTTTTGCTTATTTTTTATTATTAGCATTTGGCAACAACAAAAATAACAACAACATGTTTTGTTTGACAGGTTTGGGATGTGATCTAATATACGTACAACTGTCAGAAAAATAGTGATTTCTCACTGTCAAATGTGTCAAATCCTCAGCCGTCAGCCGAATGGTACTGAATCACCCTGGGTGTGGATGGAGCAGAGATGTATGGAGAGAGTAGAGAAAGTATACACAAAACTAGTTTCAAGTATTAATAAAGTAAAATAAATAAAAGTGTAGTAAGTAAAGTAGTAAGCCAGCCTAGTAAGCCATGAGTAAGAACAAAAAAAAGAAACAAAAAAATACTGGTTAAAATACAAATTGGTTTATTTTTTTTTTAAAATTTTCCTTCAATTGGAATCCTTGTGTTAAATAATGTTAATGTGTCATAAAACAAGTGTTCCATTGAAAAAGAAAAGCTCAACTTTTTTTTTTTTTTTTTTTCTTTTTTTTACCCTGACTTTTCACGCATTTTACTCAGAGTTTTATACATGTGGCCCCTGGTCTTCTAACCAAGATATAATTTTTGTGACAAGCTACAGTCCATTGGGTACCACATAAATAAAAACTATTTTTGATGTGTACATATACATATTTATATCTAAACATCAATCTACAGAAATTCTGATTACATATCTGAAGTTAACCTACATTCAATGCTGATTCAGTTAGTATATACCATGTACAGTAAGCTTTTTGAGGTCAGGTCAGTCGGCCAAGTGAAGGTGTACATTTCCCAGCTCTGCTGGATTCCATTTACTCTTTTAACTTTATTTTAGAAAGGTGTGGGTAAGTAGCCTCTCAGGGAAACCAGTTGCTTTTTATCACACCATCATACTTAGAGCACACGGCTTAACTGTTTGCTCTGTTATGATTCGTGTGCAGTCGCAAAATAAATTGTGTTCTATTTTTACGCCTTTACAAGTATTCATATCTGTGAGGCTATTATTCCTGTGAAAGATCTAGTCTTGTGTTTTTGAAAATTGATATTGATGGCTGATGTAGCTGTGATTCTGCCATAATTGGGTTGTCCGTAATCGAGCAGCCCGGGGAGGGAGATGAGCAGCCTTTCTCACCGCTACACATTCATCCCAGCGGTTCCTCCTGTTTCTCCTCGTAAGCGGCTCAAACTGAGCTGCGATTTCTAAAGCCATGCAAAGTGACACTCGCTCCTAGACACTTCCTACATGAATGAGGAGCGATGAAAAGCCATCAAGACGGACAGTTTGCGCAATTGCCTTTGATCGCTGAAGAATATGTAAGTGATTCTATTTGACTTTTTTTTATAATTCACTCTGCCTTTCAAGGTCTCAGTCAGCACGGAATCGGAGATGGAATTCAATCCATTTCCAAAAACTTTATAAGGGTGAAAGACTCCCACACAACTCATTGACCTGCGTCTGCCTTTTCTCATTTTTTCCCACAGATATATTCTACCCACACAGCTGCACAAAAGGACAACCAGGTATACGTAGCTTGCATGGGTACCTTATTTTATACAGCAGTTTACTTAAGCGTAGAGAAGAGAAGTAGCAATCATTCTGATGAACGAGCTAAAGGCAAATGCCTTGGTGTCAGTTTTGGTTCCCAATCAGATTAGTTTCTCCCCAGTAAACAAGGCAAAGAAATCAACTGACAAGATAAAACTCCAGAGCTTCTGTTTGACATTATTAAAGACGGGAGTAAACGAACATTGATAGACACAGCCAGCTGTGATGTACTCTAATTAATGCTAATTCATGAGACATATTCTTACAAATTGTCCCTAATGGATCATTAAGGAGTCTCTCCATTTATGTTAGCTTAATCAAGTAAAAACTTACTGTTGTCTGCATGCTGGGGAACCACAATTTTACCCAAATTAATTTTGACAAAAGGAAATTAACAAAAAAGTGAATAAAAAGTAATTTCTTGAAACACAGAGTAATAGTAATTTTGTGAGAGCAGAAGCACTCTGCGTTACTTCCACAGATCGGATATATAATTAGTCAATATTTAACTGTGTTTGGAGGTGGGTATATACAGTACAGGGTGGGTTTGTTTCCAGAAATTCATTAATATTAAATACTGAAAAATACCAATAGGCCTACTGCTTATTGACAATTTTAACAATAACAGCTTCATGAGAAAAATATATTAACTTACATTTTTTTTATCAGACAGAATTAACATGGTGCATTTAAAAAAGAAAAAATACTCTTGCTCATGTAGCTGATTTGTTATGGTATCACCCTTTAGAGACACCTCTGTCCTGTTGCAATTCAATATTTTCATTTTATATTACATTACATTACATTATAGGCATTTAGCAGTCGCTCCAGAGCGACTTACACAGCATTTCTTTTGCATTTATACATAGTAGTATGATATAGCTGATTATATAATACTGAAATGCAGGTGAGTGAAGTACCTTGCTCAAGGTAACAGTGTCCGTCCGACCCGAAAAATGAACCTGCGACTCCTTTCGGTTACAAAACCCAGTTCCTTATATATTACATTGCATGTGTGCTATAAAGATATGCTATAGTTATGACATTGTGCATTGAAAACATATGTGAACTTTGGTACTTTTTTTAACTATGCCTATCTGTCTCTGTAACCCCCGACATCCAGGCTTAACATCCAGAAAAATACACATCACTGTAATGCATCTCATTTCTGCTGTGCTCTTTGTTAATAGTGCCCAGTATTAAAATATGCCTGTTCTGTAAATTCTGAAAATTAGCTGAGGTAACCATTCATCAGCAAGTGGAAAGATCTACAGACAACTGAAGAGGGACACACTGCCCAATATCTAACGGGCAATAATCTCCAGTAGGTATGTAGATAATAGGGAATTGCCGAGTCATTTTCACAAGAATGCTTGGCATTCTGCCATATATCTATACAGTACCATTATCATCACTTTGGAAACCTGTTCTTCATCTGAAGCGCTGACCTGCTGAGAAATCTTGTATCTAATCTTTACCGCCTCATGACAGAGAGCCATTCTTTTCCCATCTGCCCTGAATAATGGACATTTGCAAGTGGAATCTCTCTGTGGGAGACCAATGGATTGAGCTTCCTCTTCCATGTGGTCTCATTTATCTTACTGACTGAACAAACATGTCATTTACACACGTCATTTTCATTTATAGAATAGTAATAATATCGTTTCTTAAAAGAAAACAAATAACCGGCAACATAGGGAGAAGGCGAAAAACAGTTTGTATTTTGTAGACGAGTCATTTATATGTATATGATGTAGTTTTTTTAATCATAAAATATTACTTCTGTGGTTTGTCTTGTTATTGAGGGATGATCATTGGGTACATACAAATCCAAACAAAAGTCAACATTCCTATCATTCCAGTTATCTTTTTATATTAAATGAAGACACACATTAAAATGAAAAGAAGAAAAAAACAGACAGGCGAGCAAAACAAATAAACAGACAAAAAAAAACAGCACACGTCCCTTCCCCTTTCCCAGTGGTTCCCCTCCTCGGCCCCGGGGACCCCCTGTGTATGCTCGTTTTCCTTCCAACCACAATTGCAATCCCATAATTTTAACAATCTGTAAAAAAATAATTAAGTGCTTTTTGTGTTTAGAGGGATTATTAAACCAGATTATATCAGAAATAGGTAAGCATACTCTGAAGAATTAAAGTATCGTGTTTAGGCACTTTTGCCATGGCCCCACTTGTGAGATGCAGCCTGTAAGATGCGTGAGTATGACAGGTAATGCACACCTAACTATCCATCTAGCATCTGTCTGCAGAATACCTCTTGCCTTTTTGGTCAGTCAAAGTAATTAACTTCATTCATGTAGCAATCCTTCATCGCAGTAGCTGTGACTCTCATCTGACAGAAGGCCGTATGGTCATGAAATGGTTACATGACTGCATCTGGCAGCCTGCACTCCCTTTGAACTGAAATAAGACATCCCAGAAATACAACAGAAAAAAATTGAGAAACGTAAAATAAATTGATTAATAAAACGTATTACCTTCTGGAAAGTCAGAAAGTTTTATTGTTCATGTTTGAATTCCACACTTTTCTTTGCATTTTACCAATAAAATAAATAATTGGTTCTACCCATGTGGAGTAACAATATCTGTTTTTACCTCCTTACTTTTCAAAGGTTTGTCAGAAATTTTAATTTTTATTTAGTGCAAAATAATGGATACACCATAAAATAGTATGAATTACATAGTATAAGTATTTATATAAAAGGTTATTTATGACAGCAAATGGTTCCCTGATTCTGCTAATTGCTGGTTTACTCTTGTGTTTGAATGCATGTGATGTTTGAATACAACAACGGATGTGGAATGTAGAGTTGGATCAGGATGAAAGGATGGTAGATGAAAGAGCTGTGTGAAAATTAAGCATTTAATAAAAGGTTTCTCATTTGTTAATGAAACAAAATGAACTTCCAGTGTTCCAGAACAAAGGTCCAAATGAAATATGGTTTAAGCTGTTAAAGTTCCTACTGGCAAGGAGTCAATATCAATAAAAAATGTATCTATAGACAAACATCAAACACCTTTACATATATGTTTTTTCCAACCAGTATGACCATGAGTATGCACAGTGACTGCTGGTCATAAGTACTGACAAGACACTGATCACACTGACTGATTCATTTTGTCAAGTCCAAAATCCCAAAAAACTTGAGTTAAATATTTCTGTTTATATTTGAATGTCAGCTTCAACTGCCTTTGCTGGTATTCTACCTTGTAGTATTACTTTTCCCATGATACAGCTACATGTTTGTCACCCAGTTCACACCCACCCTTACAAAACTGGATAGTTTGCTGCAAACTTACAGCTAATATGTAGCATATTTGCCGCAAACTAAATTGTTTCCCACAAAATGTTGCCAGAGGTTTGTCAGAGTTTGCCAGTAGTGGTGAACTAAAAACATTGCCAGAAGTGAATGGCAGTTCCCACAAAGCTAATTCACATGTGAAAATATGAGCTTGTCGCAAATCTTTGGCATTGTTGCCACAGGTTTGTGACAAGCTCATATTTTCACAATATTGTTGTAAGGGCAGCTTAATCTATTTGTAATAGTATTACTCTTTGAAATTACAATATCTGTTACTAATCACCATTTTAATTCGTCTTGAGCCTCCCAGATAACAATGAGCAGTGCTGTTTTCTCACAGTTTTCCTCTATATTTTCTCAACTTTCTTTCTATTATTCACTCTTGCTGAACTGTTGTCGATGGTATTTGACTCCCCCAATTATATTTTGTTATGCTGATATCGATTGACATGCTGTCATTCTGTACCACCCTCTGATGGATGTAGCATTAATATCACCACAGGTGGATGCTATTTCGAAAAATAGGGTTAAGACCAATTATTGTAGAATTACCTGATTTAGCTCACTGCATCACCCAGCCAGAGCAAGGCAGGCAGTGAACACCTCTTGAAAGTTTTTGCTACCAGGATGACAATTATTTATGGCCACCAATGAGATAAGTAAATCTACAGATCACAGCTGAGTTAAATGTTTGGTGACTGTTTGCACAGGATGCAATTAAACCTTGACTTATTGTAAATCTCTTCAGCTAACAGATACATTCCCTGTTCCCCATGCCTCTAACGCTTGCACCAAAGTTCTGGTTTCAACAATACTGTAAGCACAATTATAACTGTTCTACTACCACATATCAATTTTAGTGACTACAGTCATATAAGGGTCCAATGGTTACTCATGAGGTTGCATATTATTGATAATCTGTTACATCGTCTTGAAAATCACTTTTCTCTCTTGCGCATATCATTCACCTAAGAGGACCTGGAAATGCCACACTGTCTCTCATCTGTGTGGCTTTGTGTCTCTACCTCCATGCACAAAATCATTTGGCACCCTGTACTTATACTTAACTTTAATGACGCAGGTTAGATGTGTCAGCTCCTATTGCAATGAGTCATTCATATTCTTCTCCAGGTTATTAAAGTTCCAGAGTGCTCCAAAACAAAGTTGTATGTGACTTGCAATTATCGTTTATTTATAAACTATTTAAATACCCATGATTATTTCCCTAATAATGATAGGCTTAGGCTTAACTCATAAAGAGCAAAGAAGGTGGCATGGTTTCCTCCCACAGTCTAAAGACATGCAGGTTAGGCAAATTGGAGACTCTTGCCCATAGGTATGAGTGAGTGAGTGAATGGTGTGTAAGCCTTGCGGATTGGCGACCTGTCCAGGGTGTTTCCCTGCCTCTCGACTAATGCATGCTGGGATAGGCTCCAGCCCCCTGTGACCCTGACCAGGAATAAGCAGATTAGATAATGGATGGATAAAGAGCAAACAATTCAGGATTTCATTGGAATATCAGTTTTATTGTAATGTTTGAACATCTATTTTGTGATATTTCTTCATTATCAATTATGGCCCGTTAACAGCAGGTATTGCATGCTAGTCTGACAGATGATCCTACAAAATGTCAATATGTGTATTTGGGGTTGAATTTGATAAAAGGTTGTAGCACTTTGGAAATTTAGCTTGTCTCATAAATGTCACGTTCACTGTGAGTTTCTGTGTAGTATATGTTCCGTCTACTTTTGTTTCCAAGTTTCACATTTGTGCTAAATGTATGAACGACCTGGCACTGTCCGTTCATTTTCACTGCCCTTCTTTGAGCTATGTGTTGATTTCTATGCTGTCATTGCGCTGTTTTTACGGTCCATCAGAGAGAGAAAGGACTATGGCCCTCCTCACCCTGGCCACAATAACAACAGCTGGTCACCATATAATTATTCAGTCACTTTGTATGCACTGCATATGACTACCTGGTATTTATTACAATACATTAACATTTATGGCACTGATAATCATGAATCATTTTACTACGGACCCTAATTCCAAAAAAGTTGGGACAGTATGTAAAATGCACATAAAAGCAGAAAGCAGTGATTTATAAATTCTCTTTTACATATATTGCATTGAAAACAGTACAACAAAAAGATATTCAATGTTTTACCTTATAAACTTTATTGATTTTTGTAAATATACGCTAATTCCAAATTTGATGTCTGCAACACGTTCCAAAAAAGTTGGGACAGGGGCAAAAAAAGACTGGGAAGTTAAAAAAACACCTGTTTGGAACATTCCACAGGTAAACAGGTGATGCTATCATGACTGGGTATAAAAGGATATCAAAATACTCTTGATATTTTATTTTCAGTTACTCTTACAAGCGATACTATAGCCTCTGGGAATTGGAGGGTGGGACTAGATTAAGCTGTAAATCACATAAGAATAGTATAGAACCCATGGTTGGCTAAATGGCTGTATGTCATCAAGGGTCTGCGGTATCAAACAAGACTCAAACCATCACTCGGCTGACAGATATGCTGTAGATACGGATGGATCACTTGAAGGGTTGTTTCTTCTGACTTATTTTTCCATAGAGTTCAATAGGAAAATGAGTCAGGAGAAACAACCCTTAAAGTTATCCATTCATATCTACTGCATATCTGGTAGCAGAGCGATGTTTTGAGGCTCGTTTGATACCTCAGACCCTTGATGACTTACAGCCATTTAGCCAACCATGGGTTCCATACTATTCCTGTGTAATTTACAGCTTAATCTAATCCCACCCCCCAATTTCCATAGAGATCCATTCAAATGCAGAGAGGCTATAGTATTGTTTGTAAGAGCACCTGAAAATAAAATATCAAAAGTTTTTAAATATTTTTTTATACCCAGTCATGATAGCAGGTGTTTTTTTTTTTCCCCTGTCCCAACTTTTTTGGAACGTGTTGCAGGCATCAAATTCGGAATTAGCGTATATATTTACAAAAATCAATAAAGTTGATAAGGTAAAATTAAATAAATATTTTTTATTTGTACTGTTTTCAATGAAATATATGTAAAACAAAATGTAGAAATCACTGCTTTGTGCTTTTATGTGCATTTTACATACTGTCCCAACTTTTTCACTGCTCTCTGCTTTTATGTGCATTTTACATACTGTCCCAACTTTTTTTAAATTTGGGGTTTGTACAATTTGCTACTCGCTTACTCAGTATGAGCTGTGAGAATGTTATGTCTTGTAGTACGGAAATAAAGAAATGCCTAGTTTATTGCTTTTCCATTGAGCAAAATAAATAAGAAGTCATAAACACGCACCAGCTACAAGACAGTGATCATATTTAACATTTACCACATTAAATACAAGAGTAACACAAATTTTTCCTGTTTATAGTTTGTTTTCTAGTCTTTTTAAGTATCCCTATAAAAGTTTCCCAAAGTAAAATTCAGAAATGGTGGAGATATATTTATTGCCATTAGAACAGATGTAAGGGTTGTCTATTGCCACTGAAACAACGGCACTTTTATTTGTGTTTAAAGTGCTCATTTCAATGCTGCTCAGAAAAAAACAAACAAAAAAAAAACAGGCACTTATAAGTTCTATTTCACACTTTTGCTGTATACATACTTGCTTTTGTAGTTACAGTAACCGGAATACTATTTTCAATATCTGTTGGCTGAACAACAATCTTTTATGGGACGGGAAAGTAGTATGGCTCTACTCTTTTAGAACTTTAAAGGCTTTTTAGTGATGCTCTAGGCAGAATGATCTAAATTTAATTAAATCCCTGCTACTAGACAATTGAATTGGAGGCAGGCCTTGGAGGTGAAATTGTTGATCTATTGAGTTTACAATTCCACTCAATCCAGTTGACTAATGAAAGCCCGGGGCCCTGTATAAAGTGCCCTGTACAAACCAGGGAAGGACTGCACTGAACTGAAAGAAATGTGTATATAGAACAATATGCCAGGTTAACATTAATTAAAAGTTGTAAGCGAGATAATTACTTATTATTATTACTTATTAACACATTCAGTAATGATATATAGATAATATTCAAATTGTATAGATGCAGAAATGATACAATCTGTGGTTAAAGCAATACAATACATTGCTAGCTCATGCACTAGACATCATGGCTCTCTAAATTCATTTTACAGGACAGGGCCAAGAACAACATCTCAATCTCACACCTCTTGTCTTTACTAGAAATACATAAAGCAATCAATAGATGCAACAGTGGTGGTGAAATATATCACTGCCGGCTGTTTCCAGGTCTGGAAGTTTTCTTTTTGTTCCTTTTTTTATGGAATTCATGCTGTAACCGAGACAAGTATTCTGCAGATGAAAGGGATGTGGCAATACCCCTGCTATTTTATAAATTACAATAATGGTGAAGGAAAACACATTTTGCCTAATCATTTTAATCAAAATAACTCTCCCAATCAGTCCCCCCCCCCCCCTGCCATTTTAAAACGCTACACAAACACTGTGCCAGCTTTGATGAAAAGCATTAATTACAGAAATGGTGTCCTGCATTTTTTGTAAACACTGTTGATAATGCATTTTTAACATAAGATCTCTCTCTCTCTCAACAGAACCTTGCTGAAATGGTAATGTCTGTGCTGGCTGGAATAGCTTTTAGAAACATCATCGAGTAATTTTGCTGAAAAATAGGGGAAAGCAGGTTACCATGGACGTCATTTTGAAGGCAGTCTGAAAAACACGGTCTCCAGAAAGATACATGCGATATGTGTTGAAGAGAAAATCATGACCATGGATTGAAATGGATTGGATTTTTCTTTTTAAATAACTACCAACTATGACAAAATTTGCTGGTTATCAGACGATTAAATACTTGTGCTCTTCAAAAAATTATAAAATAGAAATAATACTACAGATAATGGTGCTGTTTATCCTGTAGGCAAGAGTGAATGCACAATAAGAGTGGGAACATATTTGACCTAGTTTGCCTCTTTGCCGTTTAATTCTTCTGAGAGAGAGGAGTGAAGTTAGTGGCCTAGCTGAAGTACGGTGATAACAGAGACCAAAGCAATTTGTATACAAATTAATTGACAGCTTGTGGACAAGATGAGTGGGGATAATGCCCCTGCTGTTCGTGATCATGTGTCCTGAATTGATTTCCTTAGTTATGTTTAATCTTTAGTTCTTTAGTTACATTAGTTATCTTTAAGATTGCCAGCACCATTTTCCACTGGTTTAAACTTGAAAGGATGTCATTATTCACAATGCTGGCTCATCACATACCTGCTGATGGGCGGGAAGCATGTGACACATTATGTAAATATGAATAATTATTCTAACAAAGTAAACATCTCATACTTAATTAAATATGAATTAATTAGAATGGTGCAAAAAGGCCAACATTTCCACTTCATTTATTCAGCTATTCATCCATGGTTTGAAGTATATCATTTAGCGTGCTTTGATTAGCATGCAGCTACGCCCCTCTTTGCTGTATGAAGTGTAGTGTGATGTGCTTACATCAGGATATTTTTCAAACGCTTCTTAGTCATACATTTTTTCGTATCACTTAGGAAAAAAAACATATGAGAACAAGTTCGTGTACATATTGTTATATGTTAATTAAATTTGTTTTATTTTTATTTTTTTATTACAGAACCCATTACAGAACCCCCAGATACAGGTGACAATATAATGTAAAATATCAAATAGAGTGGTTTTTTACATTAAAAAAATGCATTGTAAATTCTTTTTTATATTTGATATTAGGGGCATGTCTCATTTCCTATGGAATTTGGCTACATAAAATATCTAGTTAATATGCCATTGCATCATTTGGTTCTGTTGCTGTTGCACCCAAATATTGTAGTATCCACATATACAGTGCGTACCTCAGAAAGGAAGCGAAAGAACAGTTACATTTTCTGATGCGCCTCAATCATTCATTTGACAAACAAATGACGGAAACAATTAGAATGCCAACGTTCTGATAGTGCGCCTTTGTTATGTATACTTGCATTCATTCTGTGCACACTGGTTACTCCAAAAGTAGCATTCTGAAGATCTGCCTCAGAACATGATAATCATAATAGTCATTATAATGACAAGCTTCCTGCTCAATGCTAAAATCGGTCAATGCCTTGTCCCACAAGACTTCCAGCCCCAGTCTGCCCTGGCATTGTCAGGCTTTCATTCCACACCATGCATCCCACTGAAACAGGCATTGGTTCATTTAGCATTTGTTCTGTCTGGAACCAATTAAACAAACTGTATTATTTAAAGACACTGAGTCTGGGGTATTGAACACACCGTTTTCAGCCTCTGAAAGTTTTCTGTGTAATCTGACAATTGGTTCAAGGTCCACTTGTTTGTCGTAATTTTTTTAGACTTAAGTGTATCTAAGTGTGATGATCTTTATTGTTGTAATTATACCCAGACCTACTGGCTTCTCTCTGGAAGATAAGAACAACAGCTTATCATTGCATCGGTGTGTAATCTAGCCTGGCCTTTGAGCAGGGTAAGGTATAAATTAGTACTGGGGTGGACTGCGAGCGCCGCTCCCAGTCATATGCATACTATGGCATTGGCCATTTTACACTTGGTTTACTAAACAATAATGATATACTGTATATAGAGTGATGTCTTTTTTTATAGGATTATTGCAAAGACGGGCATGTATTACTTGTGGGAAATAGAACCATAATTAGTCGTAATATTGATGCACAGTTTCGCTCAATTTTCTCGTACTGTCTCCCAAGTATAAGTGTTGTTCATTGACTACTTAAGCAATTTCAATGAAACTGCTTTGTAGTTGAATCTTAGTCCTGCGATTTTATTTAAGCACCTGGCACCTGTAGACTGGAGAAAGTCTTACGCTTTGCTAGGACATACCATTTGGATTAATATTTATTGTAATTATCACCTGGTGGAAGATTAAATTAATTTAAGTAGAAGTGAATGAAGATATGATGTACAGAGGCTATTTTACTGCATATTCCATCTAAAGCACATTATTCTCATAATTCTTTTGTTCTTATAAGTAATATTCCGTTCCAAAATGACCACATTATCACAGTAGCTTTTCCCCATTTGTGTAGGGTAATTTCTGTATTGGAACATTTTAATATTTTATGTTACTGAGCACTTTTACTTCCTCCTCTGCATGGAGATATTTTTTGCAATTACCGCTTGTCAGATGTAATTTAATTTCAAAAGTATTACAACCATTGTAAATGGAGGGGGGTGTGGGGGGGATCTTTTGTTATGACTCTAACGTTTCTAATCCCATAGTTCTTGTCAGAATTCAGAAAAAACAATTAAAGAATAAATCGCACCAGGGGGATGGTTCAAAGCTTTTGAGTACCACCTCTCACTAAAACGACCACTCAACACATTCCTGGGCAAAATTCTTATTCACCATGTTCCTCATTCATAGGGTGTTACATTAGTAAATGGAGACACCGATGGAGAGTGATCACTGCAGTTAGGCACACACTAAGGATGAGAGTCTCTGGCATGGGCCAAACCGTCATTTTACCATGATAATGGGGAAGAGGGTTTTTAAAGAGGGTATCCTTGTCACCTCAAGCATTCTCACTGACAGATAATCTGTTGACTCTATGACCTGTCCATCAACGTCTCTGTGATTTACAATAATGGCTGAACCTGAACCTCTGCCTCAAGCATTCTTCTTACTCAAGTGTACTGATGGATCATATTTCACATGCAATTCTTGTATCTATGTTATAATTGGGAGGGGAGACCTCATTACACCATTAAAAATGACTGCACATGATATGTCGCAGTAATGCCACATACATCACTTATAATAAGCTAGTATTTCTGAATTAGACATGTCAAAGGAGGACCTCCTCTTTCGTTTAACATAAGAAAATGTATGCTACTGTGTGGCCACCCTTCCGCATATTACAGAAAACATCTTCACAATGGTATGTTTATAAAAACAAAAAGGAAAATGCCAAATGAATGCAGAATCAGACATATGAATAATATTCTAAAATAAAAACATAAATAGTCACCAGGCCAGTGGTGCTCCATCACTCCTGGTGATGTCCCAATCTGTGCCCCAGTCTTTTCGCCTCAGCCCCCGTAGCTCTTCACCGTGTTATTTTTGGGAACCCTTGCCTTCAAGTGGTCATAATGGCCTCTATTGCCTGTGAGTCATTTTTCAACTGTAGAACACGGTGCCTCGTATCGCAAACACTGTGCACGTAGGTCTTGGTTTGAGGTTGTTTTCCGAGGAAGAGGATACAGAGGGCATTTTCAAGCCAATAAAGAGTCTGCCATGCTAAAATGTTCTGCATGATAGAGTCAAGCTGAAAAACAAATGTGATAAACCCAGGATCTGGCTCATGTGAATGCTTGCTTGCATACCAGCCCTTTATTACACGTTAAGATGTGCATTTTTAACTATGAAACTGCACACTGTCTCCGATAGGAATAGAACCAAACCACCCCATGACTGTGTCAACTGTAGGTTAGCGATGTCTTTAGCCCATAATATGATGTCAGTGGTGAATTTAGCCTTTTTCCTCAGTAGACTTAATTAAGGAGGATTTGAGCCATTATGTGACTTAGCCAGATTTCAAAAGCAATCAGTTCTGAGGAGCCACATTGGCATTTTGTCAATACATGTTTCCATACAGAGGCAGCCAATGTTTCTGTGTGAAACCATTTGCACCTGAAGCACTGGATATTATTTCTGGCCTTTAGCTTCTGTGTTTTGGATCAGCTTAACTGACTCTAGAAATAAACAGCTGATGTGTGTGTGCTGCCATTACTCTATATACATTTTCTGACAATATCCTTAACTTCCTCTATCCCTCTATTCGTTTGTGAATGTAGGGAACAAAAAGCCAGATCCATATAGAATACAATTGATAAACAGCAACTCAATGTTAAAATCTAATTAGATTTAATGGCTACTTTGTATTTTTTTTAACTGTAGTTAATGTTTCATACCTGCTTGTATAAAATGTAAATAAAGTTTACCACTGGTGTTCTTTTCTGATTTAAATATTTGGGAGTTATGCTATATAGCAATCGGTTATATAATATATGTCAGTTTATGCTGTTTAATGCTGTTTAATTCAGGGACTTTGGCAACTTTGACACATTGTCAGTATAAAATTCAGTGCTTCAGTGATACAGAAGGGCAAATCAAGAGGTCAACAATCAGTTCTAGAGTAGGCTGTCACGTCCCGTGCCTCGACGTCTGAGTCCATTCCTGGTTTTTCAGTTTATATGTATTTTCAGTATTTGTAGTCCGTTCCACGTTTTCCCTTTCTCCCCATTTCGTGTCTCTGCTTCCCGCACCTGTTTCCTCATGTTGTTTCATCTCACCTGTTCCTCATTGTCTCGTCATCAAGTATGACATATAGTCTCACCTGTTTCTTTGTTCTGTGCCAGATCATCTTGTGCCCTGCATTCGTGCTTGTGTGTGTGTGTGTCAAACTTTCCAGTGGTTTCTCCTGCCCGCTCCCTGCCTGTTCCAAGTTCCTGTTTCCAGTCCTGTGTCTACCTGTCCAGTTCCTGTTCTCCTGCCTGTCTTCCTGTTTCTGTCCAGCCCTGTTCCAGTCCTCCTGCCCGCCTGCCCTTCCCTGTCATAGCCCGGCTCCAGCCCTTCACTCTCCGGTTTTCCAGCCTCTGACGAATCTTCCGGTTCTGACCTCTTTTCTGCCCATTCTGCATTGCCCTGTTTGCTGGACTCTGACCCATGCCTGGAACTGACTACAATTCTGACTTGCCTTCATTGTACTGTTTGCTGGACTCTGACCCTGTTTCTGTCGGCCTTGAATAAAGTCTTATTCCCATTACCTTTGGTGTCTGCGAGTGGTTCCGATCAGTTCACATAACAGAACGATCTGGCCACTATGGAACCAGCAGTCCCACAACAGGCTTCCGAGGCCCTTCCTCATCCGGGCGCTCGCTTGGGACAGCATGACACAGAGCTGCGGATGCTTCAACAAGCCGTACAGACCATCACGGAACAAATGGTGTCCCTGAGACTGCTGGCCCAGGACTCAGCGTATTCCGCCAGTTCCGCCGTGCTCCATGTCCAGTCCATGGCTGCTACCCGAGGGGTTCCAAAGCCTCGTCTGCCCGCACCTGACCGGTACTCTGGGGAGCCCGGTTTCTGTCACACCTTCCTTGCCCAGTGTTTGCTGGTCTTCGAACTTCAGCCCTCCTCATTCCCCTCCGAGCGGTCCAAGGTCACCTACGTCATCACCCTGCTCTCTGGGAAGGCTCGTGCCTGGGGAATGGCGTGTTGGGAGTCGGGAGGTTCGCCACCGAGATGAAGAAGGTTTTCGACCAGTCCTCACTCTATCACTTGGCGGCACATATCGGTCTTCCATTTAATAAGTTGTATAAGCTTGCAGCACAAAATTTGGCTTAAAGGGGCTATATGTAACGTTCAGAAACTTTGTCTCATTACTGATACCGGTGGCCGTAAGTGAACTGCATTCATCAACATGATTCTGTGAGCAGTAGAGAGAGGAAAGGCACTCGGAAGCGCGCTTAGACGTCACGCCACATCCTTCATTCACAAAATGATTTTACCGGCAAACCCGACCCGAATTATTTACATAAAAATCAACCCATAGGTTCTTATACACAACGGAGAAAGTCGGGGAAGGTCTCTCGGGGAAGGCGTTACAATCTGTTCATACATTGGCAATTGAAAGCCATTCATGCATGTAAAAATCTTACATATAGCCTCTTTAATATTTTAAAAGAGCAGATATTACTATAAATGTTACTTAGTTATCATTTTACATTGAATAGCACCCATGATGCATTGGAGAGTACAGTGTATAAACCCAGAGATTTCTTGTTATATCCATGCAGGAACTTTTCTCCCGTTTTAAAAAACACAATAAACATAAAGGAAGAGGAGGAATAATGGTACTACAAACATTCCACCATTGAATTTCTGAATTTTCTATGAAGTATTTGATAAAAAAAATAAAATAAATAAAAACCATTTCCTGCCTGGACAAAGGCTTTCAAATATTTCAGAGGACTCGGTGGATTTATAAACGGAGAGTTGCAGGTTCATTTCCCAGGTGGCATGTCTGTTCCACCCCTGAGGAAGCAATGAGGCAATTCAGGCTTCAAATGCATTGCTCAAAGGTGGAACAGATGTGCCACTTGGGAAATGAACCTGCAACCGCCTGTGTATAAGTCTGCCTATGCTAATGAGCACGGTGGAAAATGTGTGCTCTTTTCAGCCTGTTGGTCAGTGACATCACGCTAGTAAGTGATCAGTGCTCATCTCTGCCATTTGGAGGGTGCTTTGCCAGACTGTGAACTTCACTAAGTTTAATGTGATGGTTGTAATGCAGGCTTGAACAAGGCCATCTCCATTTTAATCATGGTGACAACACTGAGGATGTGGCTAAAACGCCTGCTGTGAATTATCTGCACTTATTTCATTTTATGGACATTTTATTGCACATCAAAAAATGAAGGAAAGAGATTTGGCAAAATGAGGAGCTTTTCACTTTGGGCCCAGTGTATGTAAATAATAAATAAACATAAATACCAAGTATAAATATTATACTAAGTAGTGTTGTATATTTGATATTGGAAAATGTGCCTAACATATCAGCTGAATCCTTAAGTGAGGAACACCCCCCCCCACACACACACACACACACGCACACACACACACAAGCACACATTCACACCCACAAATCAACTTTGTAGAGTCTGTGATTGACATGTGGACAGTGTATATGAACAGATTCAACGCAATGACAAAGTGTGCTGCCTTTCCAGTTGTAGTTTCTGGGAAAATAGATCCTATATGTCCAGCAGACGATCAACTAAATGTGCAGCAGGTTGGCGAATGTGTGTCGAATGTGTGTGCAGAGACAAAAAGAAGAGGGGGATGCCCTTTAATAGACTGAGAACTATCAAGCTCACTGTAGAGAGGAGCGATATCCACAGTAATTCGATTGCTCTGTCAATGACCCTGAGAATGGCGGGTGTGTTAAAACAAAGAGTGAACAATTGTTAAAGTGCTGCGTTGACACAACATGGAATAAAACAGACAATGTAGGGCTCTTGAGGATTAAATTGGTATTGCCACTGAGCTACATCAAATGATATCTGAATAGAACTCTGTGTGTACCCAAATGAATAACATTAAACTGGTAGTCAATTGGACGCAGGCAATATTCATGTTTCAGCAGTGCTAGACGCAGAATGAAGAATAAACAGTACTACGCAGTAAAAAGGCCTGTGATTCCTACACGGATGAACCGATATGGATGTAAATACCCCCAAATTAAAACAGACAGTCTGCACTTGAATGTCATATTCATTGTTTTATTTAAAATGGAGTCGAGAATTGTGTCACTGTCCCAATACTACTGCATTTACCTATATCATACAGTGAGCACCATAATGAATTGGACAGTGACACATGTTTTGTTATTTTGCTTCTGTACTCTAGCACTTTGAGTTTGAAAGGATACAATGACAATGTCAGAGTGCAGTAGGGACTCAAGCGCAGACAGTACTAGAAAAATAAACCAAAGTTTATTATTGGCAACAGCCACGAGGAAAAGGCAGAATCATAGTCAGGAACAGGCAGTTAGTCAAAACCAGGTGAGCACGCAAATTATTGAATTATCTACTTATCAAATTTAGTTTAGTTTAGTGTAAATTAGATTATTCTATAATTTAATTTCTACCTTAAATGATATAAACATTCACATACAAAAGTGTGCAATGCACAGCTCATTTTTAAAATGTGCTTGCAAATGCATAAATGTTGGTTGTGGGTGAACAAATACAATTATTTCTTCTGACCCAAACCACAGCAAAGGAAAGTTAACTCCTCCTTTATTTGATGGTTTGCTTCCTGTGTCAAATAATCAATTTTGAGGGCCGTAAGGCCTGACGGTATATAATTTCCTGTGAGTGGCCAATCACTAATCCACTGAAGTGTCCTTGCATGTTTCCCGTTGCTAATAAATGAATCAGAGAATGTCATTCTTTACAAAGAGTGTCATTATATCAGTGAAACAACAGTCAGAAGACTACCTGAGCTTTAGAGCCATGGTCCATGGTTTAAGTAAATGCAGCCTCATAAAGTAAAAATGTTATGTAGCCAGTTATATCAAATATGGCTTTTCAGATCGAAGAGTAATTATTGTGAGAAAAGGCCATACAAACAGATGGGGAACATCAACACTGCGGACACTGGGCGAGGTGGGGGGCAACATCGACCAATCATATCCTTTCTTAGATCAATAAACTTATTTCACCCCTTGCCTTATTTTTTCTTTGTTATGTTTTTAATCGTAAAATTGTAAAACAACATGGCCATGAGTTACAGGAAGTATGCTGAACAATGTGAGACTTGAAATGACATGAGTATTATTATTTTTTGTTTGTTTCAATAAAATGTTTGTATTCCTTGATTTGTATTATTGATTGTGCAAGCAACAAATTTTATTTAATTCCTTAATTTCCTTTATTTCTTTTTTTTACAAACCTTCTGAATAAATTGTTCTCTGTTTATTGGAAATCATTTCAGTTTCATCTGAAATGTCATTTTTCACATCAATAGGATGCATTGACTGCCTAAAGCCTGAAGTAGATTTCTGCAACTGATGCAAATGAGTTATTTGAAGAGTACATTGCAACACATTTTGAAGAAGAGTACCCTGATGTACCCTGTGAAAGGAAATAGTTAAGATTGCAGTGCAATCTATTATTGTTTTTCAATTTTGGGGTATTTAGGTAGGATGGAAGGGCAGGGCAAGCTTGTCAGTGTCAGAGGAGCGAATGGGGCAGGCTGGAGTGTAGTGGCTCAGGTGTTCACTGATGTAATTGTGGGCAAGACCAGCCAGAGCCTTGTAAGTCAGTAGAAGGACCTTGAACTCTATGGTAGATCTATCTACATGGGAGCCAAAGAAACCTATGGAGTACAGGGGTCATGTGCTCACTGACACATGCAGGTGAGGACTCTAGAAGCAGCAGCATTCTAAACCAGCTGGAGATTAAAAAGTAAGACCTCCACGTAAGCAGTCTGTTGAAAATAAATTAATTTTAAAACTTAAAAAATAAATCAAATATAATAAATATGAAAATAGATTTCACGTATTTAGGTGGATAAAGTATATTGCAATTCATTTTTCTGTCTATATTCATGATACGTTTGGCTTTATTTCCATTAATTTGTATGCATATTATAACTAAGTTTAGACTACTACAACTATATTACTTGCCAACAAATAAATCTCATTAATTTAATCTTTATCCTTACTCATAACTATATGAAATATCTTTTAGACTGAAAAATACAGTTCAATCAGATAGTTTACATTTTTTTGAAGCAAATCCACTTGGTGACCAGCCTCCAGATTCGGTTTTTACTGTGAATAGAAGGATTGTCCTCCAGTACAATGACATTTGAGAACATTATGGTAAATGGCAGTGAATGAAGTACAAACTACGATTACCTCCATTGAGCACCTCTGATGTGAAAGCTAAATCACTACCACTCCACTCCACTGTAAGTGCTATTGATTTTATCCATGTATCGACCTCTCAGTGCAACTGTGCTCTCATTAGTTCCATATCATTTTCACTTCCAGAAGAATGTCTCCTTCAGCTCCTCCCATTTGTGTGGTATTAACAGGAGCTTAACATTGACATAAGTTCAAAGCAGTCCTATTAAATAACACCTTCTCGTTAATACCCCTTAAATATTTCTCCTGCCATGAAGTCCAGGTCCGTATGCTATTCTGCTATTAAGTATCATATTGAAATACAAGGATACTACTGTATGTGTACACAGCATGATTCATAAACAACTTTAAGTTTATGGATTTTAGAAACATTACATTCAGTATTACAATGTAAAAAAAAAAGAAAACGCGCTATAGGCCGGCTTTATAAAAGAGGACTACTAAGGTTCTCAACAACCAGGACAAGCGAACTAAAATAAGATTCCTTACGCGGACCACTTCACTGGGACCACAAAATAAAAAGAGATGGAGCACGCAAAGCCCAGAGCAAAATATCTTGGACAGAGTGACTGACGTTTCGTCTTCCTCAGAGTCAAAATACATAAATAAATAAATATATACATTCAGTATGTTTGTAAGTGTGTGCTAAAGTATTTTTGTTAAGGCATATAAAATATGTGTATATACACATGGTATATACAATTTTTACACATCATACACATCTTGAGGACTGGCCTACGTGGCCTGACTAGTGAAGGAGGTCATCAAGCTCAGGGCCTCTAATCACCCACAGCCTAGAACTCCGTAGGCGCACAATGTCACCTCGCACCTGGTGGAGTTTGTCAAAAAAGAGCAGAGGGGAATTCCATCATATTTTGTTGCTATGACACCCATTATCTAACAGGAGAGCCTCTTCTTGTCTGAGCACAAGTCTGAAGCCCTGGAACTGCAGTGAGTGCTTACGAAGACAATCACCAGTCTCCCAAATGGGAAAGGTCCTCGATGCTGTTCGTGACCTGATATTCTCACCACGGTTTTTGAATCTAGAGAAAAGCTGCAGTTTAACTGAAAGACTATTCCCAAGTTAAAATGAGAAGACAGAACACAGTGCTGTGAAAGAGACACGTTTGTACTGTTTATCGTTAATTATTAGCAAAGTAATAATTATAAAGCTTCAGTACAAAATGTTCTCTATGCTCATGACTAGTAGATAATTTAAAAATTAATTTGTGATGAGAAATCTTGCTTGATGGAAATGGATGACTGAAAGTAAAAAATGATTACACCTCCCGGCCTCTCACCAGGAAAGTATCCCATTTTACCAGTGCGTATTTTAGCCGCAATTAGATGTGTGGATTCCAATCTGCACACAGCAGTGTAAGCGTATCTCTGTGAAACAAGCCTCTATTCCCCCCAGGTCAGCAGAGAGCGGCCTGCTCTTCTGTCACAGACACCAATACGGCACGGAACACATTAGTAACAACGGCCAGACAGAAAAGCCAAAACAATCACTACACCTGTAGATTATTTTTCGGTTCACTCATAATTTATACAGTACATGGCGGTATTGCCGTAAAATTGTTTGTTAGTATTTAAGAGATGTATCTCACGTAATTTCCTTTTTTTTTTGTTGATTTTCTAATTTCTTCTGTTCATTCACAGTTGGTGAATTCAATTTTACCTGCACATTAGGTACCTTTCACAATGTGTAGGGGTCACAAGACCAAATCCAATGTGTCAAATAAAACAAAACCTGCCGCATTCAATCAATGGTTTCTGGTGGTTGTGGCCACAAAAACGACGGTAGGCCTACTTATTAGAGAATCATACAATAACATACATATATGCAGGTCGGATCTACTCGTTCTTTGCCGAATGAAAGCATACGTCTGTTTCCTCCTCAGACTGCACTAATATAAATAAACTCAGGGACCTATAGAGTGAGGACAGAGTGAGGACTCTTCTTTATGACAGGGTTCTTTTCTCCCAGTACTTGTTTTTCCCCAGTGGATGCAGCATGTGTGTACTACGATGGACTCAATTGCCCTTTTAAATTGCAGATTTTTACCTTCGCCATCCGTGGAGTCAAAGTAATGGGATCAATCCTGTCTTATTGCCTGTCTGAAGAAAATAGCTGGAAAACTGATGAAATGGTGAAATTAAACTTGTGAAATTATTTGCCATGGGATACAGAACATTGTTTGCTATTACACATTTTTCATAACCAAAATGTCATTCAAAAATAAGTGGATTTGTTTCATCCCTAATGCAAAGTAATTGAAGCTGCTTGATATATGCTACATAGTCTCTGGAATATAATTGAGGCACAAAATACCGAAAGATCACCTTACATTTCTCTATATAATAAAACAAGACACATGCAATCACTTTTATGCAGATGAATTTAAGAAATTACAGGATTATGTAGTAATAATGTGTATATTAAAAGTTATAGTAATATTAATATGTATATCTACCAGTGTGCTAACCTCAATCATGAAGGATGGCAAAGGAGCTTTTGCAAGAGATTGTAATACAATTAATAATCTCAGTGAAACATAACATAAAAACGTAACAGTACCATTAGCCAAGCAACACATTACCTAGTAGTCCTCAACTGCGTATAGTCCTTTTTATCTTAAAAATACAGTAAAGCTAGCATCAAACTTATTTCCCAATGTTGGTAAGTAATAGTTGATAGATTGCTGTGTGGAGTTGCTATATACTGTAAAACTGCACAATTATCCTGAGACACAAAACTTTATACATGTAAAACAGTTTTATTGAACTCCGTACTGAACATGCATGCAAAATCTTCAGTAATTAACATCGCAAATAAACAGTCAACCCAAGCAAATACTGATCTGTTCCATATGCATAGTACAAGTGGAATATACAGTATTTAGAGTGAACTTCCTTGTCGGGATGAAATCAAACAGCAAACACCACAGCGCACGAAATTGTGGAATCCCTTTGAGCTGCAAAGCCCAAACTGCCTCTTATTCTGACACCATATCATCAAAAAGTTAATTAATTGTCCAGCTATTTCTCACTTTTTGTGCGTCTAACAAGGTAAAAGATAATGTTTGGGAAGAGTGACATCATAATTGCTTTTGTCTTTTTTTCTCCCTCAACGGGAAATTGAATTGAGGAGATGATTAAAAAAATCACAGGTTGTCTGGACCCGGACTATGGATTAATTAATTTGTTTCCAAAGAATTTTACTGCTGAACCCAAAGTTGTTGCCACAATGCCACTGGCTCAATGGCTGAGGGCCTCAAACCAAGGTCATGTGTACAAACAAGTTTCCGTGACACCTTATTAGTAGCAAACATTCTAAATGTGAATATTGGATGGATGTTTAAGTATAGCAACTGCAAAGACTTCAATATATCTTAGCTTTTGAATGCACCGCAAAGAAGTACTGTGCCAAATATTTACTCTCGCTTGCCAGCCAAAACGGACCAAGAGATAAATCAGGTGGCATGTCCATCTAAAGCACACATTCCCAGTCGCATGCCCCGGTGGTCTGGAATGATGCCATGCCAGTGCTGAGTCTCACTGCTCATAATTGACCACAGTCAGCATAACCTGCACTGGCTGTGTGATTACTGCAGTCCTGTGGAACAGTGACTGGAGCAGCACAGCTGGCGGTCTGCGGAGCAAAAATAAGCAACAGCTCCCTACATGCATATGCTAATTTGACTTCTCCCAAACTCCTGGAGGATGCTGCAGCAATCAGACCAACCAACACAATATGACTGGCATTCTACCTCGGGGAAATAAATAACACACTAAATATCGGGGCTAAAAATGGTTCAAAAACTACAGATAAATGACATATATAATGTAAAATAGTGATGGCAGGTGTGTGGTGAAATCTGGGTAGAATAAAGGCTGGATGATGTCCATGTTTATAAATGGTAAATGTGATTCCTGTGTCCGGTGTTTAGAGGCGTATTATCTGTGCTTATTATGGTTTTGCTCTAATGCTTTGAACAGCTGTAACCAGAGAAATTGCCAAACACAATTTAATTTAGCGCTACGCTTTGGTGGTTCATGTTCTATCAACTATCCTCCTGGAGTACAGACAGGGGACCGTACACCATCACTCAAGTTCTACTGAAACAAATCATTTCACAAAGACAAGGACAAGCTGCACTTTTACCCTGGCCCGGTATCATCTCTTCAACATACTTCTGAAGTAATGGACTGTATGGCTTTACATTCAATGGTGTTTTTGTTTTACTTTAAAGCAAATCATACATCATTCCCAATGCGGCTGTCAACAGGTTGACATAAATAATGAATCTGAAATGTTATCTTTCTTGTTGGTGCCAAATGAAGAAACATAAAGAAAAAGTAATTCACTTTCCTTTTTACGCTCTTTAGTTCATTCTTTTCAAACCGGACATAACAACAAACTTAAGAAACAAGAAATATTAAGAGGAATGACAATGGACCAAAAATATGTCCAAATGTATCAACTAACATTACATTGCATTAATTTAGCAGACGGTTCTATCCAGACCAATTTATAGTTTTAGAGAATGTATGTGTATTCATTAACAACACTGCCAGACCTGGCTAACAGCCCACAAAGCGTATAGGAACATAATTTATACAAGTTAACAATGCAAACCAAGAACCAATCAAGAGATAGAAAAACTTATGATTAAAAGAAATCAAGAAGCCATTTTACCAATGAAGATGCAGAATGTGGATTGTCAGATAAGCCACTAAAATGTAATCTAATTAGCATATGCAAACTTTTTGTGTGGTCAATTAGATTAGACTGTGTAAGTTCCCATTTTTTACACTGAAAGCTAGTTAAATTAAGTCATTTACATCAATATACTCATTTATGATCGAGACATTGCTTATTGCCATACTTGCAGTGCAACTCAGCACTTTAGCTGGGTTTAACAAATGCCAAATTTGTTATCAGTTAAGAGTGGAACACAACAGGATATAACAGAGACCAGCATTTAAAACAGTTGAACTAAAACATTAAGGTATGTATCATGACTGAGCAGCATGTGTAAAACTACATTTAATTGATGTTTATATACTGATTTGGTCAAATAAAGTATGCCTTCTTGGGAATAATAAAATATATTGTATTTTTGATTTATTCCATTCTAATTTAATTGACAAATGGATATTGAAAGTGATCCATGCTGTATATGTTGTACAAATGCATGTACAGGTATGTATGTGTGGGTTATGCTGAATATTTGCTTTAGTTCATTATCTCAACATACAGACATGCTCAAATTTGTTGGCACCCCTGGTAAAGATGAGTGAAAAGGGTTATAAAAAATTAACCGTTTGGTGAATTAGCTTAATGTCACACTGAAAAAATGAGAAAAATCCATTCTTTAATTGACGTTAATTTATTATAAGAAAAAAAACTCCCTCATCAAGAAATAAAAGGACTCTTGATATCTTATTTTCTGGTACTCTTACAAGCGATACTAAACTTCTCTGCATTTGAATGGATCTCTATGGGAATTGGGGGGTGGGACTAGATTTAGCTGTAAATTACACTGGAACAGTATGGAACACATGGTTGGCTAAATGGCTTTAAGTTATCAAGGGTCTGATGCATCAAACAAGTCTTAAACCATCACACTGCTGCCAGACATACAGTAGATATGGATGGATAACTTGAATGGTTTCTTCTCCTGACTTATTTTTCCATAGAGTTCAATAGGAGAATTTGTCAGGAGAAACAACCCTTACAGTGATCCATCCATATCTACTGCATATCTGGCTGCAGAGTGATGGTTTGAGGCTTGTTTGATACCTCAGACCCTTGATGACTTAGAGCCATTTAGCCAACCATATGTTCCATACTATTCCTGTGTAATTTACAGCTAAATCTAGTCCCACCCCCCAATTCCCATAGAGATCCATTCAAATACAGAGACATTTAGTATCGCTTGTAAGAGTACCAGAAAATAAGATATCAAGAGTCTTTTGATGTTGTTGGGTCACAGACATCAGGAAGTCATTGCATGCAAAAGATATGCGACCAAATATAAAAAATGTATACTTTATTCTATATATAAATGCAGGGGTGCCAATAATTGTGGCCAACGTGGTTTTGTTAAAAATTATTATTTCTTGATGAGGGATTTTTTTTCTCATAATAAATTAACGTCAATTAAAGGTTGAATTCTTTTCATTTTTTCAGTGTGAGATTAAGCTAATTCACCAAACAGTATTTTTTATAACCCTTTTTGCTCATCTTTACCAGGGGTACCAACAAATTTGAGCTCGCCTGTACCTAGTGATCATACAAAAGTCAAATGCATGCAGGTTTGTGCAACAGCTTATTAAAAAAACTCAATTGTAGCTCTGAATGTTCAGCTCATAGCAGCACTTTTATTTACTTCTGAAATATTTTTATATTTTTTGAGCATCAACATTCAAAAGAAGAAATTGAAAATGACAAGCCAGTGTTAAAAAATTGTTTAAGTGAAGATTGTATTTACCTCTAAATATGTTTTACCCCTGAAATTGTGAAATTAGTTAGTTTCTTAAAATAATATACAGCAACTCCTTCTTAAAAATAGCTGATTAGGTGATCTCTCCGTCTGTCCATCAGGTCTTCCCATTGATATTGTCACTTAATTAAATAAGCGTTTATTTGGGGTCATATTTCAGACACAGCTGTAAAATCACACTCCATTATGACCACTATGTCAGATGAAGTAATTTTGGATAAAAGCCTGGTGTGCTTATAGGAAGGGCTGATGTGATGGCCCTCGTAACCCTGAGAGTGCCACGTATTTCATTAATCTCGTTCCATACCGTAACATGTGCAATCCATAATCCGCCTGTCATGCCTAATGAACTGAGGCTTCATTTTAAGCCAGGCAACATAAGACTGACAACAAGTAAGTAGTATATTGGTTTATAGAATAGGTTTCTATAGTCTCATTGGGATCTCCAAACACATTTTTGTGCTCTGTCGGACATTAAATATCTGTACTTCTTATTGAAATCAGGAAGACTATTTTATTTATCAGTCTCAGTGAGCACAATTACCGTACACAGTACCATAGTGGCACCTTTGAGATTTACATACTTATACATCAAAATCATTCAAAAAGACGCCTGCATATTATTATGGCGAGATCACCTCCTGTAAAGTGTACTGGGATCTTTGGATTTAGTTTTTAATGCATATCATACACTCCAAGATGATGCTGAAAAATATGCAGTGAGCAGTTCCATACTGTTACAGTGTAATTTACAGCTTAATCTAGACCCCCCCCCCCCCCCAAAATATGCATTGAGCAATCTTATATGCAATCTAGACCTCCCCCCCCCCCCCCACCCAATTCCCATAGAGATCCATTCAAAGGTAGAAAGGTTATAGCATCATTTTTTCCATTTCAAATCCAATGTGCTGGAGTATAAAGCACAAAATGTGTCACTGTCCAAATGGTTACGGACTGCACTGTACAGCTATATAATTATACACTATAAAATGTGCCGCCCAATCAGGGTCTGTATACTATGTCCAATCACCACTCCAATCTGGAATGATCAACTGTCTGCAACAGCAGCCGAGTTCCATGTGCGAACCATCCTGCGAATTGGAGAGCTGGGACATCCACGGTTCTCCTTGTTCGGCAGTGCTCCTCCACACTTGTCCAACAGCTGATTCTTTTTGTGGTAGACCGCAGGTATGCTCACACAGAGCGGCATCGGAGGGAGAGCTTTCATTTGCGTCTTATGAGCGCCCTTATCTGCCAGCGGGGGTCGCCCAAGAGCGATAAAACGACTTAACCGGCCCATGCCCTGCGCGACGCAGACGCCAATTGTGCTCGCCCTGTGGAGCACGACCCACATTCTGTCCAAATCCGCGAGGCTCATCCATGCACCGCAGCATGGCGCCTTACCGAATGAGCCTTAACTATCCAGCAGCCCTTTAAATTTCACTTTTAAATTCAAGTATTGTGTGGTAGGCAATTTGTTCCAATGTCACGCTTTATATAAATTCTAAATAGCCCTATTGATGTGTGAACTGTCTTTCAGAATAAACTATTGCACTTCACGAATGTGATCAATGCATTGTATAACAGTAGGGTATAACAGGGAACACGTCCCACCATCTAAAAGTACAGTTTTAGTTCATGAAATGCTTTTGTGTATAGGCAAGTTGTTTGTTTTACTGCACATCAAGGAGTGGATTTTCTCATCTAAATAGAATAATTACAAGGATTCATTTTACAAATATCTTTACATTATTTATTAAGCTGCAGTTTTTAGTCTATTAAAAGAGCAATGACTTATAGGCTACTGTGATATAACACATCACCCATGCCCGAGTATATAGTGAAACCTCATCTCATTTAACAAGTCTATTACAACTAAATTAATGTTCAAGTACTCGAGTAAATAGATTATACATTACAACTATTTGGTAGTATATGGTGTTTATACATTTGTGTTTAAAACATTGGCTGTGCCTATAAAATGTGTTTATAGGCTTCACTATTCTCTCCAATGGAATTTCAAAAGTAAGTGCCGTTACCACTGAACACGACCCTCTTCTCTCCATAAAGATGACGAAAATGCTGCTTTGTAATTTGGAACCAACCTCCTTTGGGCCATTAATCCGGGAACATTAGAAATCCCGCTGCGTAAAAACAATCCTTACCACTGATGGATGAACGTTGTCCTCCGAAATATTAAAATAATTGCCTTTAAACTCTAAGGGATTACTCAAGTGTTGTTTGCGTCATTACGCGTCAGGAACTTTCCCCCTGTGATTGGGGATTACTATCAACCCACAACTTCTCGTGACATTTAAGAACTATCTGCAAGCTGCAGCGTCCGTTATATTCCAATGAATGCGTATTTGCACTGTACCACTGAGCCGCTTTATTGCTGAAGCCAGAGCTCTGCCACCAGTCTCATCTCCTGAACAAACTATTAAGATTTAGTTGTGATAGGCATTTTTTCTCTCTTGGTTTTCTCCAGAGAGATTGGCTGGCTCCTGTATAAATATTTGGTGCGAGGCTACAACCGCATCAGTGCAGCTTGAAACTTCAGCGGACTTTATCAGTACCCAGAGACCCAGAGGAGGTAAGTAGGCAAAACCACGGCACAGTGGCACATGGAGATATTCGTTTTTATTTGGCATTTAATGTCCCCCCTGTTCATGTCGGGTTGCAGCAGATTTCATGAGATTTTTCAGCTGGTTTTATTTCTCAGAAAGATTGTAAGTTCATGGGACACATATAGCCTACTTTGAAACAACTGGATTCCCAATGTTTTCGAAGAGATTAAAAAATCTATACTATTATTAAACATATATTTATTAAATATCAGTTACTAGTAGCAAACTCATCTGTAATATCATCAACAAAGTTGAAATGCATAACTATTTTAGTCAGTGATATGTTGACTGTTGCTTCAAGATAGGGAGATAGGGAGAAGAAGAAAAAACTGCGCAACATAATTGTTTTTGATTGTTCTTGCCATCATGAGAAGCCAGGAGTAGTTTACCGTTATGCTGATACTTGGTTTCCTATATTTCAGCTCATGGCGTTACCGATAAACCCCTGTTGGATGCTGGTTCTAAGCGCCTGCCTCGTACTTATGGTCAGAGCTGAATGCGATAAAGACTGTGCGTACTGCACCTACCACATGCAGGGTCGACAAACAGAGATGAACGCTCTTGTAAGTACAACTCCATTACATTTTTTTCAACTAATTTTTTTGTACATTGTTTCGCTTTGCTTTTTAATTGAACTGGAATTTAACTCGTTTACGAACAGCGGTCATCACCCATCAATCTCGATAAACTGTTGCTGAACTCTGTTTAACTGCAAAATAAATCGCAAAAGAAAATTAAGTATCTTTGTTAAATATTCGCTCCATGTGATGCCGTTATCAGGAGTGCAAAGCCAAAATACTACCTTCCACTTCTGTAGGCTAGCCCTAGCCATATTTTAAAGGGGCTTTGTGAATTGTTAGTAATAATACAATTAGATTTTCAAACTAACTTTGGCTAACGTATACAACTTTTTTATGACTCTGACACGAAATTACGTAGCCTAACATAAGAAAATGCCAATCGTGTAGCCTAATATAGCATAATGCAACATGTAAAAACAACTGTAGCTAGCTCATAAAAGTAGCTGCACAGGTATGTCCTAGTTTACATCTTGCTTTGTTCAATTTAAATATATCCAATTAGGCTATATAGGCTACGACATCTGTGAAGTCACAAAATATAGCCTATACGCAATGGGTTTAACACTTCGATTCATCCGTTTGGGAAATTAAGATGAGTAGGCTAGAAGTCTAGCAGAAACATCCAAATCCGCATTTAGCCTACATTAAATGTGCATTAATGAATTATCAAGTTGTTTTGGTTGGCTGTGCTACCAGAGTTGCTCATTTGGTGGAACTGCATATAGGCTATGAAGTGGCGTAAACATGTTCATTATGGCAATTTGAATAAATGTTCTCCAAAGTTTAACAAACAAAAATAAATACTGTATGATGATTTCTTATGATTTATGATTTACTGTTTTGATGAGGAAATAGGCTACGTTTTGGGGAATTCCTCCAATGTAGACTGTTACCCCGAATGATAACAAGAACCAGAATAATTCAATGTTCTGAATTATTGGGTTATTTAATCAACATTGACAACAATGTTTACAAGTTTTCTTTTAAAACACAACACATCTGTCTTTGTTCCGCATTGCGAAACAGAGTGGATGAAGGGAGTTCAACCCTATAAACTACACGTTCCATTTACAGTAAAATATACATGGTGGTACGTCACACGGGCGGTGTAATATAATGGTTACGGAACTGGGCTTCTAACCGAAAGGTTTCAGCTTGCTGTGCTCGCCGTGCATTCCATTATGCAAAACTTATGATTATTACCCTTTTTTTTTTTACACAACATGCATCATCGTACGTTCTTTTGATTCTTAAAACATTCCAAACTGCAAGGGATACTGTATTTTTTATAATACAAATGTAATATTATTTTATTTCTCGGCTTTTGGCCATGCAAAATGTGAATTGACAATTTAAAAGAGGGGGGGGGGGTAGGGTGGATGATTCCAAGAGAGGGGTCCTCAGAAAATGGTGCAGTAATTGTGCAGGGATGGGGGGCCTGGGGTGGTGGGCCCAATTTGAGATATTTTCATTGGATCCCAAAATCCCTGGTAGCACACCTGCATGTAGGCCTGTGTGTGTATGTGTGTGTACAACCATGTTGTTAATATGTGCATTTTCTGCTTAAATAGAAGGCAATAACTTAAAACATCAAAATTAGCTATCACAGTCATATTACCTGGCTTGTAAGTAAGCCTATGTTTATGTTGCTTTTGTAGCCTATGGAAGGCATGTCCTGCTTTCCACCACTAGATGGCAGTAAAGTGTCATAATTCATTCTGTCATTAATGTTCATCGCTGTAAAATTCCATTAAAAGAAAGGACGCTTGTAATGCTGGTCCGTGATAAAGATCAATATATAAAATGCAGACGAATAGGTTACATATATGCATTCTACACGTTTAACTGTGTTATCTGTACTTTCAAAATTTCTGTAGTCAAGTTGTATAAAACAACATTTCTGACAAAATTTATGTAAACTAAGGTTGACCACTGTTGCTTGAATGTATAGCCTAAATGATATTTATTTATTTGTTTGTTTATAAAAGCACATAAGACAAAAATACCACTATAAATACATGCCGGGAAAAAGACATGCAGGAGGAAACTAAAAACCAAGGCTTACGAGGTGTCCCCACCAAAAATATATAAGATTGTGCAGCAACTCCAGCTTCAGTGTAAGATTGATTTACAAGAATCGCTTCAGGGACAGTTTGGTTTGCTTTTATGTAGTGACACCCCCAAAGAGGAATGTGTGCCTGGTTGTTGGTTGGGGGGATACATTACATTATCAGGAACACGCAGAGAGCACAGCACATTCAAATCTCTGCCACTCTGTGGCGTGTCAGGATGCATAAGCTTCAAAATATGTGTGACACATGATTTTGTTAATATATAGGCTTACAGTATGTGCAACAGGTACACTCTTGCAATAAGAGACAACGTCTATCACAATTAAATTTATGGCCATTTATCCAGGAGAAAAAAAAAAACATGAATACTGACTTCTCTTTTTCAAGGCGAACCTGGTCAACTGAAACTTATATAAATACAACATTGTGTAAAATCACATTTAGACTAGTGCAATAAAACGCTTATGCACATAGAAACTGACATTAAATCTCAGGTGGAATTTGTTTTATTGGACAATAACACCTTAATATCAAAGCAAAACAAAATGGCTTACAAATAACTTGTGATGTGAACGTCTTTAATTTCTTTCAGACATGTACACTAGAATGTGAAGGAAAGTTGGCCCCTAAAAGGTCGTGGGATCTCTGCAAAGGCGTATTGCTCGGGGAAAAGCCTGGCAGTTTGGCAGTGGAAGACCAAAGTGTCACAGAGAGCGCCAAGCAGGAAAACGACGAACATCAACTGGCTAAGAAGTATGGCGGCTTTATGAAACGCTACGGCGGCTTCATGAAGAAAACCGCCGAACTCTACGACGTCGAAGCAGACGACGAAGACCACGGCAGAGAGATTCTCGCAAAGAGATACGGTGGATTCATGAAGAAAGACGGAGAGCGCGGAGTGGACACACTTAACATTTTAAATGATATCCTGAACGCGGAGAGCAGCAAAGGAGGCCAGACAGATTGGGACGGGGAGATCCTGAAGAGATACGGAGGGTTTATGAGGAGCATTAAAAGAAGCACGGATCTGGAAGACGGTATCAAAGAGCTGCAGAAAAGGTACGGCGGATTCATGAGGAGGGTCGGCAGACCGGAATGGAAGGAAGATCAAAAAAGGTATGGTGGCTTTTTCAGGCGGTCCTGGGAGGAAGACGGTGAAAGTAACTCCGAAAACGTGCCAGACATGGAGAAGAGATATGGGGGATTTATGGATTATTAATTTCCAAGTTAAAAGACTTTATGAATCATCTTTTCATGTCCCACTGTCTTGCTTGCAATGTACAGTTTTTTTTTTAACTGTCTGAGCTAAAGATTACCTATAAGTATAATTCTTCCTCTTCCATTCAACACTACAAGCTTTTCAGTAAGTACTTAGAGATCTATGTTTATTTCGGTGAGTGCAGTTAAGCTGTTGTCCACTCTGTGCCATACAAGATATTTTACTGAGCAGAACCCTTCTCCTGCCACAGTCAGCTAAATGTAAGAGAAAGCATTATAGTGCTCGATAGTATCTCTCTCTGTCTCTCTCTCCCTGAGATAAGTGGATTCGATAAGTAGCTGTGAATGTTACTGAGCGCACATGTTAATGGAATTCAGTGCCAAACAGAGCAGATCTGTAAGGGAGTGTCTGAACATGGTTTTAGTAAAGACTGAGCCTATTATGGGGAGACCTAACTTCTTCCATGCTTAATAATACACGCTAAAATGAATGATTCTATCCATTTTACCGCTACTGAAAATACAATGTGATATCTTGCACATTCGAGCTCAGTGAGCAACTCTCTGACCAGGAAAAGGGTTTGAAATATGTTGTTTACAGATTTGTTCATATTTCTCTGTGTATGTAGTTATTAAGGCTTTGACTCTATTTTTTTTCAAATGTTCTATATTTTTTCATTTGAGTGACAGCTGTATCTCCTATTGCTTAGCTTATTACAATAAATTCATCAAACTGCAGAAATGGCTGTGTTTTTCATGAATAGATGTCCTGGATATATTTCAAAAGTATCACCCAATGTCCCAAACACATGGTGTAATTCTCTGTTTTAATGTATGCTATTATCTCAGTTTGAGAGTAATAGTCTACACACATGAATGCGTTCATTGTGCTGCCTGAGAAGAATTGGCTCTCATAGCCAATGCGTCTCTCCTGAACTTTGTTTCCTGACACGAGAGAAAAGCGAATTCCCTGGTAAATTAATGCAAATTGTAGGATAGTAACTGCTGTGATATTTTATAGCTTAATGGACATATCACATATAAAATACAAATACCATATTACAGAATATTATACAGCTGCACTCAGACTAATTATGATCACTCCATGATCCAAATTACAGACTAACATACACTCCATGATCCAAATTACAGACTAACATACACTCCATGATCCAATTACAGACTAACATACACTCCATGATCCAAATTATAGGCTAACATATACCCCATGAACCAAATTACAGACTAACATACACTCCATGATCCAAATTACAGACTAACATACACTCCATGATCCAAATTACAGACTAACATACACTCCATGATCCAAATTACAGACTAACATACACTCCATAATCCAAATTACAGACTAACATACACTCCATGATCCAAATTACAAAATAACATACACTCCATGATCCAAATTACAGACTAACATACACTCCATGATCCAAATTACAGACTAACATACACTCCATGATCCAAATTACAAACTAACATATACTCCATGATCCAAATTACAGACTAACATACACTCCATGATCCAAATGACAGACTAACATACACTCCAAGATCCAAATTACAAACTAACATATACTCCATTATCAAAATTACAGACTGACATACACTCCATTATTCAAATTACAGACTGACATACACTCCATTATCCAAATTACAGACTAACATACACTCCATAATCCAAATTACAAACTAACATACACTCCATGATTCAAATGACAGACTAACATACACTCCATGATCCAAATTACAGACTAACATACACTCCATGATCCAATTACAGACTAACATACACTCCATGATCCAAATTACAGACTAACATACACTCCATGATCCAAATTATAGGCTAACATACACTCCATGATTCAAATTACAGACTAACATACACTCCATGATCCAAATTACAGACTGACATACACTCCATGATCCAAATTACAGATCAACATACACTCCATAATCCAAATTACAGACTAACATACACTCTATGATCCAAATTACAGTCTAATATACACTCCATGATCCAAATTACAGGCTAACATACACTCTATGATCCAAATTACAGTCTAATATACACTCCATGATCCAAATTACAGGCTAGCATACACTCCATGATCCAAATTACAGACTAACATACACTCCATTATCCAAATTACAGACTAACATACACTCCATGATCCAAATTATAGACTAACATACACTCCATAATCCAAATTACAGACTAACATACACTCCATGATCCAAAGTATAGGCTAACATACACTCCATGATTCAAATTACAGACTAACATACACTCCATGACCCAAATTACAGACTGACATACACTCCATGATCCAAATTACAGATCAACATACATTCCATAATCCAAATGACAGACTAGCATACACTCCATGATCCAAATTACAGACTAACATACACTCCATGATCCAAATTACAGACCAACATACACTCCATAATCCAAATGACAGACTAACATACACTCCATGATCCAAATTATAGGCTAACATACACTCCATGATCCAAATTACAGACCAACATACACTCCATAATCCAAATTACAGACCAACATACACTCCATAATCCAAATTACAGACTAACATACACTCCATGATCCAAATTATAGGCTAACATAAACTCCATGATTCAAATTACAGACAAACATACACTCCATGATCCAAATTACAGACTGACATACACTCCATGATCCAAATTACAGACCAACATACACTCCATGATCCAAATTACAGATCAACATACACTTCATAATCCAAATTACAGACTAACATACACTCTATGATCCAAATTATAGACTAACATACACTCCATTATCCAAATTACAGACTAACATACACTCCATAATCCAAATTACAGACTAACATACACTCCATGATCCAAATTATAGGCTAACATACACTCCATGATTCAAATTACAGACTAACATACACTCCATGATTCAAATTACAGACTAACATACACTCCATGATCCAAATTACAGACTAACATACACTCCATGATCCAAATTATAGACCAACATACACTCCATAATCCAAATTACAGACTAACATACACTCCATGATCCAAATTACAGACTAACATACACTCCATGATCCAAATTACAGACTGACATACACTCCATGATCCAAATTACAGACTAACATACACTCTATGATCCAAATTACAGTCTAACATACACTCCATGATCCAAATTACAGACTAACATACACTCCATGATCCAAATTATAGGCTAACATACACTCCATGATCCAAATTATAGGCTAACATACACTCTATTATCCAAATTACAGAGTAGCCCACTCCATGATTCAAATTACAGACTAACATACACTCTATGATCCAAATTACAGTCTAACATACACTCCATGATCCAAATTACAGACTAGCATACACTCCATGATCCAAATTACAGACGAACATACACTCCATGATCCAAATTATAGGCTAACATACACTCCATTATCCAAATTACAGAGTAGCCCACTCCATGATCCAAATTACAGACTAACATACACTCCATTATCCAAATTATAGACTAACATACACTCCATGATTCAAATTATAGACTAACATACACTCCATGATCCAAATTACAGAATAACATACGCTCCATAATCCATATTACAGACTAACATACACTCCATTATCCAAATTATAGACTAACATACACTCCATGATTCAAATTATAGACTACCATACACTCCATGATCCAAATTACAGACTAACATACACTCCATGATCCAAATTACAGACTGACATACACTCCATGATCCAAGTTATAGGCTAACATACACTCCATGATCCAAATTACAGACTAACGTACACTCCATGATCCAAATTACAGACTAACATACACTCCATGATCCAAATTACAGACTAACATACACTCCATGATCCAAATTACAGACTAACATACACTCCATGATCCAAATTATGGACTAACATACACTCCATGATCCATATTACAGACTAACATACACTCCATGATCAAACTTATAGACTAACATACACTCCATAATCCAAATTACAGATTATACACTCCATGATCCAAATTACAGACTAACATACACTCCATTATCCAAATTACAGACCACTCCATGATCCAAATTACAGACTAACATACACTCCATGATCCAAATTACAGACTAACATACACTCCATGATCCAAATTATGGACTAACATACACTCCATGATCCATATTACAGACTAACATACACTCCATGATCAAATTTATAGACTAACATACACTCCATGATCCAAATTACAGATTATACACTCCATGATCCAAATTACAGACTAACATACACTCCATTATCCAAATTACAGACAAACCCACTCCATGATCCAAATGACAGACTAACATACACTCCATGATCCAAATTATAGACTAATATACACTCCATTATCCAAATTACAGACTAACCCACTCCATGATCCAAATTACAGACTAACATACACTCCATGATCCAAATTACAGACTAACCCACTCCATGATTCAAATTACAGACTAGCATACACTCCACGATCCAAATTATAGACTAACATACATTGCATGATCCAGACAGAAGATCTGAATAGATTCAAACATAATCTCAATGGCAGCTGAAACATCAGCTCAAACTGAACCTGTAAATACTTTCTACCTTCCACGTTTGGTAAAAGATTTAATATATTTCATACATGATCTATAAACCCACGGTGTAAGAGTGGCCTTCTCAATCACATTTAAAAGGCTGACTGAGAATAAATAACTTAAAAAAACATAATTCAAAAACCACAAGCAGGCCTATACCATCTTTACCTGGTCAATTAACCCTTAACGCTAAAGGGATTAACAAGCCAACCATTGAACTGGGTGCATCTGAAGGGCTTGATGAATGAAAAAACAAGGAACAGAAAAACATAACACGTTTAACTTTAAAATGAGTCCTCCCAGTCCAAGTCATGAGGGTGCTTCCTCACACCCACAAATTATTACAATTAAATGAAAAATGACACAGTGTTGATCTAAAAATACATTATCTCATGTAAGGAATGGATGATTCATTATATATCGATAATGAACCTAAAAATACAGAATAGTCACTTTTGTTCTTGCTATAGCCATTACAAACATAAACAGATTCATAAACAGAATTAAGGTTGTGAACTTGTGATGATTTGTTTATAGCAGTACTCTTGAACTCTGCATCATGTTATTAAAAAAAAAAAAACACAGCCCAGATTCCATACTATCCTGTAGATCAAAGCTCAGAAGACAGATTAATACAAGTGCAGGATCCAAATGCTAGTGGTTGAATACAGTAATTACCATCCACCCACTGAAACAAATGCAGTTACTCTGGAAAAGCTTCAGTGTGTCTGAAGCTTTTCTCTAAACATCAGTCTGGCTTCTGAATGCAACATAGCACCATTACTGCGACAATGAAGGTGGTGAACGATATTATGGACATTTTGGATAAAAAGTAGAGTTGTGCAGCTCTATTTATCGATCAGTCCAAGGCTTTTGATACCATCTTATTCTGAAGCAGAGGATGTCTAGTATTGGTATATCTGACCAGACAGTGGGGTGGTTTGTGAATTACTTCTCAGAAAGGTCACAATGTGTCCAATTTGATGGGCTCAGTTCTAATTTGCTACACATTTGTAATGGTGTACCCCAGGGTTCTGTTTTAGGTCTGCTGTTATTTTCCATTTATATTAATAGTTTAGGTCAAAATGTGGATGGCGCCTACTTTCATTTTTAATGCGAATGATACCGTGGTATATTGTACTGGTCCCTCCATTATGGAGGCTCTTGTCAATTTGCAGGCTGTCTTTAATATTATTCAGACTCTCGCAACTAAAGCGGCTTTTAAATGCTGATAAAACTAAGGTAATGCAGTTCTCAAAAGATAGGAAGAAGCCAGAGAACACCTTGGATATTATTACTGCTCAGGGAAAGAAATTAGAAGTTGTCTCCTGTTATAAATATCTTGGTATCTGGCTCGATGACTGCCTTCCTTTTAAACCACAGATTAATAATCTTCTTAAAAAACTTTTTATTTCAGTCCTGTTTCTCTTTTGAGGCCAGAAAAAAACTGGTCTCTGCAACCTTTTTACCGGTACTTGATTATGGTGATCTGTTGTACATAAATGCACCTCCCCATTACCTGTGCATGTTAGATACTGCATATCACAGTGCACTGAGATTTGTCATAAACTGTAAAGCACTAACTCATCACTGTACTTTGTACTCCAGGGCTGGTTGGCCTTCACTGACATTGCGGTGGCTCCGTCATTGGTACCTGTTAATTTATTAAGCCATTCCAGGTAAACGCCCATCTTACATCTGCTCTCCCATCTTACATTGAGATCGCAATATGTGTTCTTGTTGTCTGTGCCAAGTGCAAGGACAGAACTGGGAAGGAAAGCTTTTATGTGCTCCACATACTTGGAATAGCCTTCAAAAGTACTTGAGACTAAGGTAATTGGTCTCTCTGTCTGATTTTAAAGCTCTTATAAGTACAATGATAAATGATTGGACAATAAACTTCGTTTTTTTTTTGCACTCCTGCCTGCTTTTGGGTTCCTGTCCACGGATCATAACAGTTCATGCTTACCAATCAGTAAATTCCACTAAATTTTAACTTTGCATCCTGTGTCCATTGGCTAAAAGGTTATCAGAAACCTGTGTAACTACACAAAATCTAAGAAGCAATGTTACTATAAGACATAACATGAGTTATGCAAAGGAATGAGCGATTCATTAGCATTTAACCCTTTAAGGTGTAAGTACAAACATGTGTTTAGAATGTTCTTAATTGAACAATTACTACTGGAAACTGAAAGCAAAGCAGTACACTACAAAGGGTTACGAAATGAGCACATATTAGGCAAGATGTCCAGTTACTGGGGTGGTTACTAATCTTAACAGGGAGAGGAAGTGGATGCAAGGATATATTATCACAATGTGCTGAATGAAATGTTTGGAAGTCAAATGCAAATTCAGAGACCACAATTATTGTCTTAACGTTCCTCTTATGTTAGAATTTTATTTGTTTATATGAAAATTGTGTTAAGGTGCTGTTACAAGTAAAAAATAAAAAAAGAGTAGAAAAGAGTTCCAAGTATATCTTTTACATATACCGTACTTCCTAATTCTCTAGGACGTCTTAAAGGTGTTCGCTGAAAAAAATCACCAATTTGAAATTATACAAAGACAAAAAGTAATTTCGGATCATATAGACCCTAAAATAATAGGAAGGTTAAACAATGTTTGTGATACTCTTGATCATGGAGATCACATTGAGAAAATGGCCATTTCACATTATCAGCCTGAATCTAGTCTTTGTAACAGAGGTGAAAGGAGGAAGTCTCTTAGCGTAGAAGCAGAAGAACAATTTAGAAGCGGTAAACATTTGTCAAAACGCAACTTGAAAAATTGCAACATATTTTTGGGTCAGATAAAAAAAAAAGCAGAAGTGGCCATCATTTGGTGATTAAAGACAAAGTATATATTGAGAATAACCCAATTTTTCAGCTAAACATAGAGGAATCCATTTTGCTTTATTTTTTATTTATATTTTCTGGTCCTAACTCCCCTGTCTGACAAGGTTAAAATGTGACATTTTTAGCTAAAACCTTGATCCTCCTGTTAAGAGGCCCAAGCTTGGCTGAGAATAATTCCAGCATTCCAGCAGGATAATGATACTAAACATTCCTCCAAATCCACAAAAAACGGGTAATTGAGTTCAAAATCAATAATCTTTACTCGTCACCACAATCTCCAGATCTCCTCAATCCAATAGAACCCTTGTGGGTTGAACTCAAGGAGGCATCTAACAAAATAAATCTAAAGGGACTGGGGAAATGCTTCTAGAAATAAGTAGAAATACCACAACCATTACAACAAGTATCTTAGCAGTATCATCAAAGTCACAGGCAGCCATACAAAAGAGCCATAATAATGTATACACATTCCAGTCACAATTCAGGTTATGTTTGTTCAAGTACAACTAGGGTGTTCAAATAAAAAGGATAATGTAGACATTTATCATTTTTAATCTGAGCTACTGTGAAATATATCAATTTTAGCCTAATTGTTGAAGTCCATGGGACCATTTGGTGTTTAAACATTTTCATTTTAAAATCTAGACCAAAGATTTTGTGGTTGGCCAATGCTAATCAAAGCCTGCGAGATTCTCTAAAAGGCTGTAACATTCTTATTTTTCTTGCACAATCTTTGCTTTGTTATGTAAATTCAGACAAATTTTTTTATATTCTGCTTATTCTATAATGTTGAGTCACCTGCTGTTTCTTTGTAAAACTGACACTAAAGAATGAACACATCATTTAATTATCCACCTATTTAAAATATGTCCCATTATCTTTTTGTAAGCTGAACCTCTTTTGAGGGGCTTTTGTTGACCAGCTTTATCCAGAACATTATCGTGAGTTTTTGGTAGAACTTCAACAATCCAAGAACTATCTTAATAGTAGGAAAGTGCCTGGCCTGTTTCCCATATTAACATGTTAACAGCAGGGGGGGGGTTTGTTGGTAAAAATCCATGAACCATGACAATGACATGTTATACACTCTGATAATGATTAGGAAGAATGGATTTGACCAGAAGTACTTTTCAAGCTTAAAAGGAGAGAATGGGAGGCCATGAAAATCAATGACTTGGTTAATGTGAAAATGGGGAAAAAAGGACCTTGGGGATGAAAAATGTGTTTGGTAATAATGGCTCATCCTTACCATACATCCTCATTCCAAAGCACTTTGCACTGTGCAACAGATCATGGAGCTCACTCTCCCTTACACTCTCCCTCTCACCCTTACAGACATAATGGGCATCATAAAAAGCTCCACCTACAATTTAACTTCACCTACTGTGTTGGAAACTGTTAAATATGCCCATGCATTTTGACTAGGTGTTATATGTTTTTAGAAGTAAATTTAGCATCGGTGATTGATTGGTCGGTGAGTAGTCCTGTGGGACCGCTTTTGTTCTGCATTCGTTTGACAGGTTTCTTCTTAAAGGCGGGAGGGATACGCCCCAGTGGCTATGAATTAGACCAAACTAATCAAGGTCAAGATGAATCAAGGTAGCAAGGGATAATCTGTTGTGGGCATATTGTGTGTGCATTGCAATACTGATTATCTATGAATACATTGTAAAGCACATAAGCATAGAGAGAGCATTCTGTTGCTTGACAGATCATACCTTATAAAGAAACCAATAAGGTTCAAGAAATCTAAAAATAAGTCAGTTACAACTTATACAACTCTGAAATATTTCAAAGCATTTATGTCCTTTATACGATGCCACTCTCACAATAGTGTGACAGTATTTGCTACTGGTCTTATTGTGAGGTGGGGCTGCATAAAAAATAGGTTTGGTTCTCCCTCTCAACACCTAAAGCCTAGTACAGTCACAAGGTAGTGTGATGAGGGAAGGCTTGACACACATAATGAGAGGATCACTCTAGAATCGTGGGAATTTGGACCAAACCCAACACGTTTGGAAATTAAAGGATTGTTGTATGAACATTTCTAAGCCATACAGAGTTGCTCACTGGTTACTAACAAGGTTTCAGGCACTTACGTTACGCCAAGAAACACAGCCATGTTTCTCTCTGTCTGCCCTGCTATTTATTTCTACTTAGTGCACTTTGGTTGTTTGCAGTGGCAACTGTTTGACGGATTTAACCCTCATGCTCAGCCACAGGCTAATACATTTCTCATCTTCCATTTTTTATTGTAATTTACCTGTTCGTTTTCTGCTGAGGTTCCACAGCAAACACTTACAGCTTACCTACAGGGAGGAAGCATGAAGAGACGATTATACTGTGGCAAGCAGCTCTTATTTACCATGACAGAAAAAAAGGTCATGTTAAGGCTCATTAATACAAGCTCTTTTGTAAATTAGAGTCGGTGATTGTATGGAGCAGTTGGTGATGAGGGCATTGTAAGGATCTGACTTTTGCATTTATTGTTATATTATTATATTTTATTATTCTTCTCTGTGTATTGTTTATTTTTTTTTTTTCCATCATCTGACTTGTTTTTTTTTTTTTTGCTAGTTGTCAACGTGTCTGCTTTGTTTACATCTGATCATGTGTCTCTTACTGTACTCTCTCTCATTTCATTCGGGTTTGGTCATTGGTTTTCGGGTCCTTCTTACTTTGTCACTGTGTCTGTGTGTTAGACTTACTACCACTAACTAAACTACTAATGATTGATTATATCTACTACTCTAAACAGACTCTAAATTTGTATATTATTACTTAATTCTATAAATGGGGGGGGGTGTGTTAGTAATATCAATCTATAATATATTTATTTACATTTTTTGTTTTTTCTGTCCTTGCTAATAATCAATTCTTCATGATCTTCTCTCCTCTTCCTCTCCTCTCTATGCACGATTTCTGAAACTCCCAGTAATCTGTATCGTGTGTGTGTGTTTGGAATCCGTCCCCGTTTTCCTTAGTTAGTTGTGTGATTGTTTGTTTGTTTTCATTGTTGTTCAATTTTCTCTCCTCTCTCTCCCCCGCCCCCCCCCTCACACTGATCACTGTGTTGTGTTTGTACTGTGTTTATTTAAGCCCTGTAAGTGTCCTCCTCCAGTCTGTCTCAGATTGTTCTTTTGTCTTTTCCAGTATTACCTACCTGAGTAAAATTAAGATCAGTTAATTTTTATTTTTGATTTTTTTTTGAATTTTTTTTTTTTTGCCTTGCTGCCTGCCTTGTTCTAGTTTGTTGCCCTTACGATTTTGACCACTTATGTTTTTATGCTTGCCCTGCCTGCTTTCTGGTTTTGCTTTTTTTTTTTTTTTTTTTTTTTTCTTTTTTTGTCGTTGTTTGTACTTTTTTTGTGTCGTTACTTGTACCTTTCTATCTTACTCCTATCTCCTGACTGAAACTCTGATTTGAAAATGCTTGTCGTGTTTTCTCTGGTCTTGTCGTCTGGGTCTCGGTCGTCACAGGCATACACTCTCACCTAATGAAAGTTGTACATTGTACCTCATAAGCAGGAAATGACTGTTATTGATTTGCTTTTTGTACCAGCCCCACTATGCTGAGCATTATATAGAAGAGTGGAGTGTGAGTGATCCATCTGCCAGATACTGCTTTAATTGTAAGTGTACTGCAGATTGTTAAGAGTTCTTAACTTTTTCTAAAGCAAATCTGTATATCTTCTACTAGTGCATTATTCGTTATTACCATTTCCATTAGTGGTATTGTGTTAGGCATTAGGCAAATATTTGAGAATTTCTCAGATAAAGAATGTTAAAGGACACTTATAGTGTCTAAGAAGGGTTGCAGTGACTGAACTAAAATAAATAAGGGGTCTGTTAAACCAAGACTGCTTCATATAATTAGCTGTGGGCAGTAGTGATTTGAATAAAAATAAATCATTAAGAAGAGCCTAAGAAGCCAAGCCCACATCTGGCCAGTCATTGGTAGAGTAGACATTACAAGTTAGATAATTTCTGGATAAATTGAGATTCACTTCAGGTGTGGTTAAACTGTAGCCTGATGGGAAAGACCAAACAAAGAGTTACCCATTGTCTCTTCTGGAGATATAGCCTGACATCTAATATGTCAAAGGCTTGACATGGTAAACAAATATAGGACAGCTTGCACAGCACAGGAAGTCCAACGTCCAACTGCAGTATACATACTTGAAAATAACTGAGGTACAGTCATTACGGAGAAAACATGGCCAATGAACATGCCGACGCCATGTCATTACAGATAACCACAGGAGGCAGATGATTGTGCCCATGTGAAATTATTTATCATTTCTGCTTTTAATAGTGAAGTCATACCTGCTCAAGCTCAGTCTCCAGTCTTTGAATATGGACAATAAGTAAGTAAGTAAATAAATAAATACTAATCTGGTAGACTAGGCCGATTTCAGATATGGTACACAATTAATCTTATCACAGTTTTTTAATCTTATCACAGAGTAGTTTTAATGATAGCATACTGAAGGTGTAATATCCATCATCAGTTGTGGCTATTTGTAAGGAAATAATGCCTAAAACCTTGCCCATACATTTGTTGCAATGTGATGTGTTAGCACGGTCCTGCTTATGAAACGAGAGTCGGCAAGCCTAGCTCAGCCCGGACGCCTGTATGCAGCCAATGAGGAACAGGCATGTCATTTATATATTGTGATAAAAATGGACATCGCATTTTTTTTGTTTAGATACCACATTAGTTTACTTCATAAAATATAAATGTATTCATTGTGTTGATAGCCTATACGGAGAGTTGATATTGTTTTAATGACCTGTTGACATTTTCTGTACATAGAGAATGCACATATTGACAACATTCTCACAAGTTTTTTATTTGCTCAAAATCAATATCTCAATAACAATATCCTCTGATCTACTTAGAGTTTGCTTGTCTCCACCGCAGCATCCAAACAGAACAAATCAATTCCAACAGTAGCTTATGACACCCATAAATAGCCTACCATACATTGTCTTTTATGTGGCTGGTTAATATGGAGTTAGATAGCTGCCAAAACATTTTGTAAACGTAAATTGAGATTCGCAAATGTAACTCAAATTGCAAATGTAAACTTAAAATTGTAAATTGAGATTCGCAAATGTAAGTCAAATTGAAAATGTAAAATTTTAATTTGTAACAAAAATTTGTTGAAGCGTAAATGTAAAACCTGATTTGTGTACATAATTTGTGCGCTCTATTTTTTTTTTTTTTTATTGTACTATGCAATTTTATCCCTTTCTGTGGGGCTTTACCGTTACCTGGGAATTAGGTATAGCTATCCGCTGCTCTCCAGCCATAGTTTGTTGGCTAGTTTCTGTGAATGCGCCGGTGGAACCTTAGTGGAAGCTTTCATATGTTTGCAGTTGATTGGAAAAACCTGTGAACTTTTAATTTGGAAAAGTTGTAACTTCTTTCTGAGACTTCCGGTTTTTAATTGTGGCTTCCTGTTCTAGGTTTGCGTTGCTCTCTTTACAAACACAGGGGTACTCCAGGACCAAGTTTGGGAACCACTGTACCAAATAAATGCTGATTTATTGATGCTGAGCTAACGTTATATTTTAATTCTCAGACGTGGAAAATACTTTCCTTTAACAATGATTCAGTGGAATCGACAAAAATAATACTGTTTCCCAAGAAAAATAAGGATTGCAAATGGTCTGGTTTTAGTATTTATTTTATTTTATTAAAATTATTATAATCATTTTTTTGGGGGGCGGGGGGGGGGGTTATGTAATATTATCTAGTTTGTGATTTGTGGTGTTTATCTGCAGAAACGTGTCTAGGTACACTCTCAGAAAAAAATGTATGAAAAGTACTGAAAATGTATAAATATTTATCACTGGGGTGGTACCCTATATACATAATATTGTACCCCTAGCCAGCAATACATAATTAATTTGTACCTATTTTGCTTGAAAAGGTACTATTTAGTACCCAAATAAAACATTATTTTACTTACAAGGTACATTTGGGAAAGCAGAAAAATGTCCCTCCACTGTACCTTTATTTCTGAGAGTGTACCTCTGTACATTTCAGGAAGCTGCACTGTCTCTCCAGCAGGGCGGTGCTGTGTCTCATCAGGGAGAAAGATGCGAAGGAGTAGTGGAGAGAGCAGTGGCAGTGAGCAGCTCACTAGTTTGCCTGGTGACACAGCTACTTGCACGGCGGCACCTCCAGCCTGCTGTCTACGCTGACCACGCTGCTCACGTTCCCCGTCTACAAGACTGTGTTCAACAGCTGCACAACACCCTGGACTGCGAGACCGTGGCCCAGCTGTACAAGGAAGGTCTTCATAAGCTCTACAGGGGGGTGGTTCCCCCCTTGCTGGTGAAGACATTGCATGCGACCCTGCTTTTCAGTCTCCAGGACACATTCCTGCACCAGCTGTCACCGCATGGCGGAGGCTCCATCCCCCGCATCGCCCTCCTAGCTGGCATAGGGACGGGGGTCACGGAGGCCCTGGTGCAGAACGTATTGCAGAATGAGGGGAATGACCGCAGCTTGCCCACCCTCTGTAGCGAGCTGCAGTGTCTCCATGGCGAGAGCGTTAAAGGACCCCATGCGGGACGCTCTCCGGGAGCGGGGGCTGTCACCCGGGACGTCCTCATTCGTGTCGGGGATGGTTAATGCCATGGCCATAAGCCTGCCTCTATACCCGCTCTCAGTGCTGGTGGCAAACATGCAGGCACAGGTCACGGGGGGGGGGACAAGGCAATGCTGGACGGCACTGAGTCCCAGCAGTGCAGCATGAGCCTGCTGTATCGGGGAGGCTCCCTTGTTATCCTGCACTCCTGCCTTACCTGGGGCATCACCACCGCCATTTACGACCGACTGGAGAGACACAGCGGTTAAGAGCAAAGGAGAAGAGAAGATAACCCTCCCATCTTTCCAGTCTGGGGTGATCACATGCCACCTATCAGTCTTGCCTTTGATGGAGCCTACTTATCACTGTGTCACCAAATATCAATGTGTTCTGATGTAGAAAGGACCTCTTAAATCTAGTTTGTAAATGGCATGTTTCTCACATTAGACAAGATTTGTTGTGGATTGATTGCTTTGCACAAAAATAAGATTCCAAGTCAGGGGACTTCCCCTCTCTCCTTCTGGTTTTAATACTTCTAGATTAACCCTACTATCACTGCCGTTTTTATTTTTTGCACTCTGGAAGTGCCTTAAAATGGGTTCACTCAGGGTTTTCTTAATTCAGTGCTTCTGCCCATTGCTGATTTTAATTAGGTAGCTTCTGCTTATTTATTTATTTATTTAATTATTTGTTGTTTTTAAACTACAATCCATGTATTCTTAGAGTTGTATTTGGAGTATTTTAATAATATTAGAATTAGTTTTAATTAATTTACTTCCCTTACCAAGTGTAGAAGTCTTTGCACAATCACCTGTCCAGTTTATGTACTGCATACTACCTTTGTTTTATTTGGTGTAAAAATACATAGAGCTTTCAAAATAAAATAAAAACTCTTGTTTTTTACTGAACTGTCACATCTTGTGCCTCCACGTGTTAAGTCTACGTCTGGTTTTTCCATTTATTCGTATTTTCTATCTGGTAGTTCATTCCATGTTTTCACTCAGGTTTCCTGAGCCTTTAAATGGTCTCTCAGTCTGGTTCAGTAGGCTACACAATCATGGGGAATACTGCTGACTTGACAGATGTCCAGAAGACAGTCATTGACACCCTCCACAAGGAGGGTAAGCCACAAAAGGTAATTGCTAAAGAAGCTGGTTGTTCACAGAGTGCTGTATCCAAGCATATTCATAGAAAGTTGAGTGGAAGGAAAAGGTGTGGTAGGAAAAGGTGCACAAGCAACAGGGATAACCACAGCCTTGAGAGGATTGTCAAGAAAAATCCATTCAAGAATTTGGGGGAGCTTCACAAGGTGTGGACTGAGGCTGGAGTCAGTGCATCAAGAGCCACCACGCACAGACGAATCCAGGACATGGGCTACAAATGTTGCATTCCTCGTGTCAAGCCACTCCTGAACCAGAGACAACGTCAGAAGCGTCTTACCTGGGCTAAGGAGAAAAAGAACTGGACTGTTGCTCAGTGGTCCAAAGTCCTCTTTTCAGATGAAAGTACAATTTTGCATTTCATTTGGAAATCAAGGTCCCAGAGTCTGGAGGAAGAGTGGAGAGGCACAGAATCCATGTTGCTTGAAGTCCAGTGTGAAGTTTCCACAGTTAGTGATGATTTGGGGTGCCATGTCATCTGCTGGTGTTGGTCCACTGTGTTTTCTGAAGTCCACAGTCAACGCAGCCATCTACCAAAAAATGGACTATGGTATGACTGTGCTTGATTGGCCAGCAAACTCGCCTGACCTGAACCCCATAGACAATAGGTGTCAAACTCCCGGCCCGCAGGCCAAATCCGGCCCGCCACATAATTTTATGCGGCCCGCGAGAACTTAAGTATCTGACGCGTGTAAATTCTTGATTGCACCCCCCCCGTCAACAATTACAATCGAGGTCCGCGCAAATTCTTGATTGCACTCCCCCCACCCCCCATCAACAATTACAATCGAGGTCCGCGTATAGTCTTACAGTTACAACCGGCCCTTTGAGGGCAACCATAATGCTGATATGGCCTGGGGTGAAAATGAGTTTGACACCACTGCCATAGAGAATCTATGGGGTATTGTCAAGAGGAAGATGAGAGACACCAGACCCAACAATGCAGACGACCTGAAGGCCGCTATCAAAGCAACCTGGGCTTCCATTACACCTCAGCAGTGCCACAGGCTGATCGCCTCCATGCCACGCCGCATTGATGCAGTAATTCACGCAAAAGGAGCCCCAACCAAGTATTGAGTGCATAGAAATTAACATACTTTTCAGAAGGCTGACATTTCTGTTTAAAATATCCTTTTTTATTGATCTTATGTAATATTCAAATTTTCTGAGACACTGAATTTGGGTTTTCATTAGCTGTAAGCCATAATCATCAAAATTACAAGAAATAAAGGCTTGAAATATTTCACTCTATGTGTAATGAATCTATATAATATACGAGTTTCACTTTCTGACACGAGTGACAAAAAATATTGAACTTTTTCACGATATTCAAATTTTTTGAGCTGCACCTGTATGTTACGAATGCGTCTCCATAGTAACGACCACAAACTCAATTATATCGACTAGACAATTCGTCAATATTATCAAAACGAGCAGCAGGAGTGCCCTGAAAAATCTCCAGCCCGCTTCCACATCCCACTACAGACACACAGCGCATGAAAAAAACAAAAGACAAAAGCCCGACACAACAAAACACATTCAAATGAACAAACACGAACATGAGAGACAGCTGGACTACATGTCGCCATTACAGCGCCACGTGAAGTCATACAAGTCATTTATCGTTCTACTATAATACAAATTATGTTACTATAGTTGTTATCATCAGAGTCATCTAGTTTATTTTGTAGCCTACGGTATAGGGTGACCATATATAAAAAAATTTTTTAAAAGAGGACAAGGCGGACGGACGCAAAGTTATAAATAGGATAGTGTCAGCTTTCTGTCGATGACAATATTATCTTTCTACTCCAAATATTAAGCGAGATATAGGCTACTCATTTAAATCTTGACTGTCACCAAACCATGTTGTTGATTTCTTAAAATAAATTACAAGTAGCGATCTGCCGAGTTCAATAAAGGCTACAGAACATTAATTCAGACATATATCAGCATTAACAGTTAGCCCACACGTTATCTTAGACTTTGTGCAGAAATTAGGCATGTTGTCCCTTTGTGCATACAACTTGTCAACGTACCATTGGACGAACAGGAGGCTAAATGCTTTGAATTGCTGTTTATTTAGCTATTTATTTATAACTTGACAGGTCGCATATTTGCCAGGACTACAGTCCAAAAATAATCCGCTTTGAACTCGGCTTACTTTTCGTTAGTTGTTGCTCCTCGAGTCTGACATTCATTGAGTTTAAAACATGGGCGATGTCTTCCTCTGGAGTGTGTAGCTATCTGGTCTAACTTCCCTAAAGTAAACAGTTGTGAGTAAAATTTCAATACCAATGAAGTCCCCCTCCAGCTGGTAAAACAATATTGACTGGGCGATAACAACTACTAGAAAGATTATACATTTCATCCAATTGACCTGTATCTTAAACATATCCAGTTGTTCATGCATGAATTGTGGGTGCTATAACTTGTAGCCAGTGTTGCCAACTCCTCTGTAAGGAAAGTAGCTGTTGGCTCTCCCAAAAGTAGCTAGAAGTAGCTAGATGACGTAATCAACTAATTTGCATAATATGCAATTCTGAAAGAGGCAAAATGAATAGAAAAGGCTTGACCAGGTAGTCTACAAACTAACTATTTACGTATTTACAAACTTTTTTGTTTGTTGCCATATAACTACAACGTTAGCTTTTTTTCTTTTCTTTGTTACAGATAATAATAATAATAATACATTTTATTTGAGGACGCCTTTCAAAACACCCAAGGTCGCCTTACATGCATAGAATAAAACAGCAGATTGAGCATAATAAGAAAAATAATTAAAAACAGCATAACAAATAGTATGAGAATTTAAAAACTGCCTAACATGGCAGAGCCACAGCATAGACAAAACAGGACAAGATGTATGCAGTTATGCAGTGACCTAATGAATGTAGACCTACAAACTATTTCCATATTTACAAACTTTTTTTTTTGCAAAAGCCTGATGAGCATGGTGAGTTAATCAAACAGACCTTGTGGCTTTCTTAACACATGGACAAGGACACACACACACACACACTGGGCTGGCTCACAGAGAGAGAGAGTCATCATCACTTTCATCCAGGTCCACTATGACAGGTTCAGCTACTGAGGGAGCTGACTTAAAGGAGTAAGCAGCTGATGTGCCAAAATGCTGCAAAACTCTATCAGGCAGCTTGTGCTCATAGCAAGCCTCTCCAGACAGCCTCAGACCATATCGGACATACAAGATGGAGTTTAGGGTCTGCAAGGACATCCGATTTCTAAGTTTGTTTTTGTTGTACTTTGTCAACACAATTATTCCCCAAATGACAAGAAAAACTCGCTAGATTTGTCGCTGGTCACTTTTGACTAATTAAGTCGCCAAGGGGGTCTGTAAAGTCGCCAGATATAGTGACAAAGTCACCAAGTTGGCAACACTGCTTGTAGCTACTAGTAAAAGGGGACGGGGAGGTAGACAGCAAACTTTTTAACGTTACTATCGCGAGATCAGGCAGCTAACCAGTCAACCAACCAGTCAGTCAATGAGTTACGCACATTCACACGTTTAGGCCCGCACGCAGTACGCCCGGGAAAAAAATCTATTTTGCCACTCAACTAAACCTGAACGTTCATTTAAAAATGAAATATGGGTGAAGTCTATTGGAAGCAAGTCTGCCCCGTTATTGGCATTGCCAGTTTGTGGTAGAATCTGCATCCATTTTTTTAATCGGACATCTCATTCCTATAATAATTAGGCTATAGCCTAATTGGATCTCAACAGCGGATGCAACGGTTTATCAACAGGCTCGCGCGCTTCTGGCAAAACGTAAACAACAGTTCAGGAAAAGGCCTTACAAGTTCCCACCACGTGACCGGTTAACCCATCGCAGCCCTTTTTTCATTCCCCAAATTGCCTGAAAAATACGGTTTTGCCTAGGATGCACGGCTAAAGTATTTATCTTTAAATGTCACAGCAATAGAACGCGACAAATATGTACATTTCGGTTTTATTTAGGCTACTTTATCATGCCGGTGTTCAAACGCCACTAGGCCACTGGACAAATGAATGAATTGACGGCAATTAAAGGGTTACATTTCTAACCGCGCCCTCATCTACATCCTGTGCACCGTTAGCTGCCGGACAGTCTGTGTGGAATGAACTTTGTATTTGTGCGCGTTACAAGGCGCATATTTAGCGGTATAAAGGTTGTGTACATATTCAATTGTAGGCTATAACACTCTTATGCCCAAGAGGACTGTCCAAAACCATTTCATTACAGAGACTGAAGCTTGGGTCGAGTAGCCTATCTTGAGTGGTAAGTTTGTCTGTATAACAGTTAGCAGTGTTATACGCACTTCTGGAACAAGCGAAGGGCGAGTAGTTCCTTAAACGTTATGACGTTCATTTAATTTAAATCAACTTCGTACTCGAGTGAAGTGCATGTAACGTAAGCCTTATTAATGAAAATACTTGTATTTACTTCATGGCGAACTAAATATTATAATCTCAGCCTCAGCTATAATTTAACAGTTTTCTAGCATCGCTTCCAAACCCTTATTGAACGTAATTTGAGTTCACTCCGTTCAGTGGGGAAATAACAGTAATAGGATTAACTGGAAATAATTGGTGGCGGTGACCTGATAAGCCCGCATAGCTGTTCTGTAATGTTAATTTTAGCTAAATAAAATGCATTTAACTTTATAATAAATGTTTTGTTCTTTTGTATTAATTCGACACAGATTCTTCTGTTCGGCACAATGAACTTCTTCCTGGAGACACTGCAGGTGCTAGTCCTTTCCATATACTTCTACTTGGAAGCTTTTGTAAAACTGTTCATCCCAACTAGGAGGAAATGTGTGGCTGGGGAGATAGTGTTAATCACAGGTGCAGGTAGTGGCATTGGGAGGCTAATGGCTTTGGAGTTTTCTACTATGGATGTCACACTAGTGCTGTGGGACATCAGCCAGGAGGGTAACAAAGAGACGGCTCGTCTAGTCAAGGAAAAGGGTGCCTCCGCAGTTTACACATACATATGTGACTGCAGCAAGAAGTCTGAGGTCTACAGAGTTGCTGATGAGGTAAGATTGACCGAACCGAAATTGTGTTCTGTAAACATCAAGTCCTTTGTGCAGCTCACATTGCAGTCCCGATTGCTTAAAGGTTCCACAGCTTGCTCACATCAAGTCAGGAATATGTGGCGCTTGGGGGGGGGGGGGGGAAGCACACGTTACTGGGACCTGTTTTTGTCAGTGTAGTTATCCAGTTGATTTAATTGTAAATAAACTTAATATTGTCAAATAAATGCCCAAATTTGCAATAAATATACAACTAATATATTTTTTTAATTTAAATTTTCAACCAATTTCTAATTAAAAATTTGTGTGTTCTTGTTCATCACCACAACTTTATACACTGTGTACCTCTTGTCAGTATATGGGGTAAGTGTCATGATACATTTAAACAAAATCCAGGATTAATTTTATTATTTTGGTGTACCCTATATATTTTTTAATATGGGCTTTTATATTTCCTGCCATTTGTGTATAATCCATACCTGTGTCACCCCATCTTTTTTGTGACAAGAAAACCCTGGCTTTAGTTCCTCATTATGTTACCCTCCATTGCAGAAAAAATTAAACCAAGATGGTGGTCTCTTTCCACATTAAATTAACAGTCTGTAATTGACTGTACACAGTAATTTCTTAGCTTGAATGTAAGTAGTAGCCAGATTTGCATAGCAGGAGTGTGAGAAAGCTGTGTCCATAGTCTCCACAGTAACACACTGCATTTTCATGACATTGGATCTCAGAATGGTAACACAATCTTCCAAACTGTGAAGTAGAACTGTAACTGTGATATACACACAGTGATTCCTGAGCGTCCTGACAACTTGCAGACACAATTGATAATTTGACAGGCGTATCAAAACTTTACGTGTAAAATTTAATTATTTACATTTGTTATTTGTGCTTGTGGATTATGTTCCATGATCGCTTCCCCAAGGAGGAAGTGATCTTGTTGTTTTACATATTTACAGATACGGGGTGGAGCTGAAATAGCAACATTAGTGTAATTTGGACATATGTGTAATAAACAAATGTATTTTTGAATGACATTTAGTTAACATGTTGAAAGCAATGTAACTTCAACATTGCATGTAATAAATATAACCTACTTGTAGAGTAGTACTTTAATGCCTTTGTGAATAGTTGTGCCACAACTGGTGTCGGATGCAAATTTTTGGAAAGAGTAAAGGGCCAGGGATAGTATCCTGGTTGTAGTTAGATGCCGGAGGTTACAAAGAGATGCTTTCGGTAACTAGGTTTCGTAGTCTGAGAGTCGATGGCTGTTCACCTTTGTGGAAGTAAAGGCCCCCCCACCTTTGCTCCCTAATTAAATGAAAAGTATTTTTAGCTGGATTGTGTATTCCTGTGTTCTCTCTTATTAAAAGCTTTCGTTGGTGTGGTATGGCTTCTCTCATTGTCTGCAAGAGAAGGAGGTAGATTTACAGGATTGTGTGAGGGATACACATAGGCATAGTGCTTCACACACAATTTGTGTTTTTCAGGGTTTTTCTTTTTTTCCTATGGTGTCACACAGCAATAACTTGTTTTGTTTTAGGAAAAACAGTTGTCCAGTATAATTCTGCCTTCTCTGCTATATGTGAGTCACAAAACCGGTTTTGTCACCTAGGTAAAAAGAGAAGTTGGTGATGTTAGTATACTCATAAACAATGCTGGGATTGTTACTGGCAAGAAATTCATCGATTCACCTGACAGCCTTCTTGAAAAAACAATGGAAGTCAATACAATGGCCCACTTTTGGGTAAGTTAGATTGACCTTACCAAATGTTTTAATGTTTGCCTCCACAGTGATTGAAAGTCAAACATAAACCACAAAATAAAAGTAAACCACAAAATTCCAGGATTGTATTACTAGTGTAGTAGTATCACTTAGTTTTAATATTGGGTAATTCCGGGGGGGAAATGGCTCTTTATCAATCTTGACCTCTCAGATATTTCTGATATTTGACACATAATGTACCCTTGAAGCAATGACCATTGGTATGCACTTGAGAGAAAAATCACAAACCACCATTCGGAAAATTAGGGATAAAGTGTCAATTTTCACTCCACTTTTGCCTACCCATCTCTACTTTCAAGACCTGCTATTTGATGACTAAATTCTAAAAGCAATATCTTGGTCTCTTTGTAATCACAAAGACTTGCTCTACAACATGAGACATATTTGAATACTTTCACTTAATTCTTCACATTAGTTAATTAAGAATTAAAATTAATAATCTGATTATTTCAAAACTGATAAGTTTTTAATATGTTGTCCCTATACAGTCTGATGTATACACATACACATTTACGGAGTGGGATCTATTGTACTTTTTGGTGTACAGTACTATTACAAGACCCACTTGTCTGGTTTTATTTCTTTGTTACATTGTCACATCAGTGATCTTAACCATGAAATTCTTTGTTCTTTAAGACTTACAAAGCATTCCTTCCAGCAATGATGGCAAGCAACCATGGACATCTTGTCAGCATTGCCAGTTCTGCTGGACTCATTGCATGTAATGGCCTGGCAGGTAAGGTTCAGTTTTAACCAATGACACTGAAACCTCTTTTGTCTTTGTAACTCTAGCTGCAGGTTGGACTGTCTGATACTGCAGTTTTACATCTTGGGAAAGGCACCATAACCTGAATAGCCTGAGTAAAATATCCTGGCTAATGTCTGGATTATACGTAAGGCAGATGTAAATGAGACGTTTCTAGGATAGGGTCATCTGCTAAACAAATAGTATAAATATTATGTAAGACAATTTTGTGCCTTGTCTCAGTTACACATGTTGCTTAAATATGTTTTTTTTATATTTAAATAAATATTGTAGATTAAGATTGATGGGTTCTGAGTTTTGTTCTATAAGAGTAATGAAGCATGTGTGTGTATTGATCAGTGATTGATGTAACAGGTGAGGGCTGATCTTTGTAAATGATATGGCCAGAGGGCAAAGGTCAAGATTTCAATGGCCTCTGCCTTCCCTGACCCGGACATCTGGGTGCCATAAGTCATTAGGCATGACTAAATGTGTTGTTAATAAACAAAAGCATATGTTGTTATGGAACAAAGAGATATGCCCTCATAGATAATATGGACATGTTCATGAAGTCAAGGCCTCCGAGGGTATTTAAGCCTGATTAGGCGAGCAGTGTATTGAAGGTTGCTGTACTGCAAACTTGTGCTGGGTTTCAGTGATCTTCCCGCTGGCCAGCGTGACATACAATAAACCTTAACCTTTTTCTAGTAAAGTGTTTGTTGTGTTGGTGAGTTCCTGCATTGGCCTGACTTGGATATATTATATTATGTACATACAGATAAATAAATAATGCATTGTCATTTGTAGTGAGAGTGTACATTTAAGGTAGCTTTATTCTGATGTCACCATGTTATTTATCACCCACCGGCTTTATACCAATAGAGCAGCTGATCTCTGAGGTGTGTTAATAGTCCTAAATGGGATGGTACACAGACCGTCGTAAGGGTGAATACTGTACACTGTCTTTTCATGCAACATAAACATTCCAGCTTGCAAATAATTCAGGTTTTTATGGAATATGTTGAGTCAAAATGCTAAGACATGAAGGCGGCTTAGCACAGTTGAGCATGGCGATGTCAGTAAGTGACTGCAGTTTTGAAATGCAGCTGTGAAATTAAATGAATGTGATGGCATTGGATACCTTTACAAAATAAGTTAATAAAGGCTAATTTTGCCGTCATTACGTTACATTCCAGAACACCACAGTTAAACATTTCAATATTAAACTGCACATACAGTAAATATTAAACGTAATAACATTAAACTACAAAAACAAAAGACCCTCATCTTGTTGACCTCTGTAGGAATTCTGTTCTTTGTACAGTAAAACTCGTAGTTCCAAAGTTTAGGTCAATAGCAATTTAATTACAATGCAAAATAGTCTTCATTACAGTATACAAGATACCGGGTAATAGCAAGGCAGTTCAATCACAAAATAGTGTTGTGTGGGGTACAAGCTTTATACCCAAAACCTGAAATACAAATCCCTGATTGGGTGACAGGCAAACAAATGGACATTGTATGTGGTGTGGAAGGGACCCAAATGGTTATTGTCACCTAGGTAAGCTGGCTAACTTCCGTCTCACGCCCTAGTGGTGCCGTCGTCACCAGGCTTTGTTTCTAACCCCCCTTTGATCATTGAGTAAGGCTGATTGTGTTAGGTGACCAACCAAGAACATTGAATCAGGAAATGTATTTTTCCTTACACCTTTATAATGGATATGAGACGAAGTGCATGGAGGGTTGGACCCGAGAAGCACGACTCAGAACAATGGATGTAATAAATACCCGCAAGGGCTTTATTAAGGAAAGTCCAGTAATCGTTGTCTTAGCACAAGCAAAGGTCATACACAAAAAATCCAGCCAATAAACAAAAGTACCGAGGGAGAAGGCAGTCTCGTCGTCGGTAAGCCAGGCAGTAGTTCGGAACCAGGAAGGCAATCAGCGTGGCAGAGGTACAAAAGGGAGAAGGCAAAAGAATAGTCGAAAAAACAAGCAGGGTCAGACCGGAGTCCTCGCCGCGTGGCAAAAGTACAAAATCAGCAAACAGGAATCGTGGTCAGGACAGGCAGTGAAAACAAAAGGCTGGCAGAAAACAGTGGTCAAAAAACAGGCTTGGATCAAAACAGGAAATCAGAATACGTAAACTTGACAAATGCTTAAGAGTGCTAGTGAGGCAACAATTTCGCAAGGACATGACATGAACACTGATCTTATATGCAGGTGTAGACAGGTGCAGACACTTAGCTTGAGAGCAGCAGGAAATTCACAACAGCTTGAGAAAATGAGACACGTAACGAGGCAATTAGTAAATCATTAGTAGTTAACCTATCCTGACCTAGCGTTAGTAAATTAGTAATTAACATGTACGAGAAACGTAAGGTAAACATGAACACATGGTTAGATAGTTAGTATTACCCAATCCTGATCTAATGTTAGTATATTAGTAATTAGACAAGGGAGAATGAAACAATTAGGGAAGCGTGAGTGACAGCAAGAGAAGAAACAGCATGAACGCAAGGCTGCGGAAAAACATGGAAATATGTATGCAAACTAATAAACTATGACAGAACGTGAATACAAATAAGGGCGTGACATAACAATAAACATAAAACATGGCGTGGAACGGTTAGAACCGTAACAGGATAGTTATTCATAGATTTTTTTTCTTGTTGGGAAGCACTTTTTGTGATACAAGTAAAAATTTTATTTTAAAAAGTTGCATAATCGAAAGGGACATGACCATAATTATATAATTTGTAGACAAAACCAAAAAAAAGGGGGTAATTACATATCACTGCATCTGAGTGTTTTTCAAAATGTGCATCAATTATTTACATGAAAGCATTTTAGTAAAATGCAGGCTGCTTTTTTGCAATGAATAATTCAAGCACAGATCTTCGAGCTCACGTTGGCACTGCAAAGTTGATCCTTACATTTGTTAAAACAATGGAACAAATCCGCTTGTATGCAAACAAAGAGCCCCGTGTCTGTGGATGGTAAACGTGGTTGTGTTTACTTTACATGAACAGGATTATAGCAAACATTTTAAGAGGTCCAACATGAGAGGATCTTAGTGCCTGTGGGGATATAATTTGATGTTTAAAGGAGGATCATCATATATTTCAGTGTTGGGATATAGTATTATGCCATTGTACAGTACTACAGACCACAAAGATGCATCCCAAAATGATCAGGAAAAAACTGTCACATTTTCTCTTCTTTTTGGCAGTGAAATATCCAAGGAGGAAACCACTTAGCCTCTCTCTTTAGAACCAGTATAAACAGGAAGTCGCATTTTAAAAATGCATTATATCATCTCTAATCTGTAAAATATTACCTGCAGGATTCCATCAGTGGTTTAAACACAAACCAGGGTCATGGTTTCTCAGTTGTAGTCTCTTTTAAGTTATTTTCTCATGAATCAGATGCTAATCCAGAGAGTTATAGGGCCAGCATACGTAAAATATCCACACGTTTTATTTGCAATGTTGTCTGTTACTCAAACACTGTACACTTTTGTCAGATTGAGAAAGACAAAGTTCTCATTGCCAATTATGTTATGCGATGGAAAGGAGAATGGACTTTTAGCTGTTGATATTTGACATTTTCTGCAGGTTACTAAACATACGTCTATCTATATGCTTTCTTTACTCAGATTATTGTGCCAGCAAATTTGCTGCTATTGGCTTCGCTGAATCGGTAGCCCTGGAATTGCTGGCCATAGGGAAGGATGGGATTAAAACCACGATCGTGTGCCCCTTTTTTATCAACACTGGAATGTTTGACGGCTGCAATACGAAGTAAGTTGTGTAATGGATATTGTTTGCTGCTGTGCCGTCATCCTATCTTGTGCAATAAAGTGCAATATTGCAGGAGGCTGTGGTATATGGGGTTCACAGTGAAAGTGGCACAATCGATAAAGGCTGAGTCTAAGACATTGCTTGTTAATGTATAGGCTACTGCATGTCTATGGCTGTGCTTTCATCCTGCAGGGACAGGGTTGAGTTACGTTTGCCAGTAGTGACCCTGTAGCTCCTTCAGGTCATCAGTGGTCATCAGTGAGGAATTCACCCCTGCTCCAGTTAGCTATTACGTTGCGTCGCTTGTAGCGTGTAAAATGGACTGGCTTGCAGACGTGTGCGCCAGAAGACTGCAAGCACTTCGGCTCATGTAGATGCGGATGACAAAGAGGAGACTCGATACCCATGCAGATCAATTGTGTGCACTCGCCAGCTAGCCAGAAAGTGATTTCCACACTAGCACATCATTCTGCCCAAGCATTTCGTTATTTTAATCAGTCATACGATTACGATGTGGGAAATTCAATCAAAGTGGTTCAGTCTGCACATTTAGAACTTCTCCATTTGATTTTATTTCCCTCTGTGCTTGTATATCTGGCCAGATAGAGGGATAATTAATTGTCATATTCAGGCATCCAACCTTTGGAAGTTCTCATGTAAAAGAGAATAAACAAATGAAACACTTGAAATGAAACAAAATTTTAGCTTGATATATGTTAGATACTTGAATTGAATGCTAATGGGTAGGCTACTTACACTGTATCCCTTAAATGTTGTCATTTTACTGGTATTCATTTTAACATTATGTATATAAATTATGAATTGGCTGACCATTCATAAGATGTTACTTAGTGCTGTTTTATTTATTTAATACCCTGAAGCAAACTCTTGATTTTTTGTTGAAATACCTTTGTCAGCCATCTCTAGCCTTCAGACTGTGGTTTGGTAGTTCTATACCAAAGTACAGCACAACCTGTTGTTATTGTGAAAAGTAATCAGTAAAAAGTATAGCAGTGAATTTGATTTCTATTGGCTCTCGCATGGACCATATATTGCAGCTCTGACAGCCGTTATTCTAGGGTTGGAGATGGAAGGCAGACAGATTTACAGGTAACAGAGGAAGGACTCTCCTGAGTAGGTGCCGCTGAACAGAAGCAGACTTGTGTGAGCATGAGAACATGCGGACCTTACTTGTCTCTCTTGTCGGCCATTTTGGGAGTTTTGTCCCCCCGCCCCCCATCTTCCTCAGTCCTGACACTGAAAATATTCAAGCTCAGGTGCCTGATTCCTTGATTCACCCTGTGGCCAAAGTGTAGCTGCCTTAGTTGACTTCTGTGTGTTTATGCAGACTTGTGGCAATGTTATGAGGCGTGGCGCTGTATTTGTGCCTGCGTTGATGCCTCGGGGCATATTTTTGAAATTGACAGCTCCAGGTCAGTGTTTTGTGTGAGCTTAGCCTTGGGGCTTAGGTAGAGGTGTTGTGGATGCTTTCTGACATCCTCTTTGTGGAGTGCAATGCTGCCCATCTGTCTCACACCACCCCTCACTGATGTGAAGGCACAGACGGGTACTCTTCTCTGCGTGACATTCCCAGAGCTCTGTCTCGAGCCGTTAGGAGTGATGTGCCCCGGAGCTTATCTCTGTCTGCATTATTTAGACTATTCAAGGGCCATGTTTAAATGTTTTAAATGTTTCTGTTGAACTGTGTTAAGCTTTGTTTTTGTTTTTTGTTGCAAAGAACATTTTGTTTGGTCACCAGTTCAAAGAAACTTTTTAATTGCACGAGGAAGCTTTTTACCGCTTTACCTATCTTTTTCATCTTTGCAGTGTAATTACATTTTTTTTTTTCTTCAGGTGGCCCCGTATGGTTCCTGTTTTAGAGCCAGTCTACGTCGCCAAAAAGATTGTGGGTGCCATCCTGACGGACCAAGTGTACCTCCTGCTTCCCAAGAGCATGTACTTCATAGCAGGTTTAAAAAAGTATGTTTCTTTTCATTGTTATTTTTACTTACCATAACATTAGAACTTGTGTGATAGACATGGTGCCTCAGCCAATCAAAAAGAACAAGAAACGGAACCCAGCATTCTGTCTGTCAGATTGTCGACACCAAGCTTTAATTTTTTTTATTGTAAAAGACCACATTAAAGCACAACTGACCTTTGGTATAACTTTGGGTTGTGTAGTTACCAGGCCATGATATGAGTCCAAATATTTTGGAAATATGTTTGTTAGTTGGTCTGTGCTCCCCTGGGGTGATAATCCAGAATAGAGTATTTGTCACCCTCCATTCACTTCTATAGGGCAGCTAAAACGGAATAAAAATGACACTTGTAGTACGTATACAAACTAGAACTAAATGGATTCGGTCAATACAAACAATTACCACTCCTCGTACATATTTTCTTATGTGTAATTAAAATTATTTATAAAAGTACTATTTTCTTTAATGTTGTTAGCAAGCTACCAGAAAAGACTAGCAAAATGTTGGCAGGTTGGTTTGTTTACCATAGATACACTACCAGGAAAGCTTGCGTCCGTGGAAATTTGGACCAATGAGTGGTTTCTGACGCATCGGCACATTAACACAGTTTCTGGCGCAATAATTACCTTCTTGATCTACGTTCCAAATAAAATACGAAAAAGGGCCATTTAATTTTCAAAAATAAATACGTACGAGCTCCCCTATAGAAGTGAATGGAGAGTGACAAATACCCTATTCTGGATTATCACCCCAGGGGAGCACAGAGCAACTAATGAACATATTTCTCCACCATTTGGACTCATATTATGGCCAGGTAACTACACAACCCAAAGTTCAAAGTTGTGCTTTAATAAATGCAGAATGCACTCTTCTGTTTTAAGTGAGAGGACTGTTGCGCCCAGGGTTTTCAGTTTACAGAGTGCAATTACAGATAAGACGAAAAACAAACAGGGAAAGTATAAAGTACATTGGAACTTATTTGTCTTTTTCAGTAGCAATGTTTTGTTGAAAAAAGACCTGGATCCATGTTGAAGAAATGTAGAAAGTACTGTACAGATGTATTGAGAAGAACAATTAATCTTTATGGTTTTGCTCGAATATATTTTTAATCCACTAGGGCTGACATAAATACATACTTAATTGCTCAAGTTCGAATTTCGGTGAGGTTTTGGACACTCAAACTTGCTTAAACCTCCAACTTATTAGTAATAGTTGATGATATGATAGCTGCTAATATGCATATTTTGAATAATGTCAAATACTACATACAATATTGATTGAACTGATTGCAGAAAAGGGAAAATGGCAAAATACTTTATCACTTTATTAAAATTCTACATAAGGTGCTGTTTTAATTCTAACCAAATTTAAAGCTAGTACTTTCTAAAATGCTGAATAAGTTATACTTGTTTGCTTGAACAAGTTGTTTTTTAGGGTAACGTTTGCTGGTGTAAACACTCGACAGAGCTGAAAACATATGACTAATTCATGCACAAAATGGAGACCACTTGATATTTTCCCAGAAGAAGGGAATGGAATGGTAGACAAAGGTTTGAGGACTTTAGTATATGCTGCTCCATGACAGTGACTGGCACCTGTTCAACTACCGACATGCATACTGTGGGGAGCTGAGTCATTCTCCAGTAAAATCGCTCTGGCAACAGGGTGACAGAACAACGGTGTAGGCTTTCATTGTCCCCTTTTCTTGGCACACTGGTTTAGGAGCTGTTTAGTTTCATGAAAGGAATATAGGCATAAATTACTCAGATGGCATTCTTCCAAGACTGGTGTGTTTTGTCTGTTCAGGTGGTGCCATACTCTGTCAGGAGCTCATGAGAATAACTCCTGCTGCTCCATAACATTAACAGTTGGTTTGAAGAGTTGTAATGGGAGTCTAGTCTCTAGATTAATTGGCCCAGTTGGTGTCTGTTTGGAACCAAGGCATTTTTCTTGAATTGCATGTCTATGCAAAGGCTCAGAATGATGTTAAAAATATGATGTGCCATTTTCATTCTTTTTTTCCCCCCAAGATGCCAGATTAATGGTTTGAAACTACAGGGTAGTTTGAATTAGAATTTACTGGGGAATGTTAAACAAAAAAAGGCTTGGAGTTACAGTGTTGAATTACCTTTTTTTGGCTACTGATTACGGTATATATGACCCTTGTTTCATTGCTTGTCTATATAGCAGGTTATAGTCTCCGTCCTTGGATCAATAATGACTCATATTGTCATGATATATGACTTGTGATATTGGAGTCATATGATTGTTCAACCTTTGACCCAGTGAGGAGGTAACAGGCAGCACTTATTGACATTACATATTTATCCAGATATTATGGAGATTAGAGTGTCTGCCTTAACTGTTCCAGACTCTGTCAACCTCTGATTGGTTCAACAGCTTAAAGAATGCACATCCTGGTTCTCTTGTACAAAGTTAAGAAAAGTCAGAGCCTCCATCTTTGCTCTTTTGTTGCTGGTGAAAATATTTAACAATCAGATTATACGTTACCACAGTTTATAGCATGCTAATCACAAACATCCAAAATGAGTGATTTAATACGATTAAAGACCTTATATTTTAAACGGGGAAAAGTAGCGACTCCCTCACCCGTGTCGTACTGTTAATGGGTGTTGCATTGGAGGCTGTGTGTAAGTTCACTTGTGTCAGTTAGCACTTTCATGGCACAAAAGTACAATTGAGAGATAAAGTTTGATTTAGACAATGGAAGCACCAGCAGCCTCCTTACTGTGCTGACAATACCAATAATGAGGCTAATTGTCTCTGATAAATAAGTTCATTCTTGATGCTGAGAGCAAGTTCAGTTCAATTAATGTGTCACACGAGAACATTGCTCTGCGCTTCAGTAAGTGGTGTAAGATACAGGACTATGTGACTGTTCTGAATATGGATGTGATGTCATGTGATCTTTTTGTATTATCTGCAGCACCAACTGAAAAAAAAGGAAGCTTGTTCAGTGAAAGGATAATTGTACACGATTTCGGATGAATTGGGGCTATTTTATATTCTTAAACAGGGCTGTCTACGTAAAACTATTTTATCTAAGATGGGACAGTGGCACAAATAAAAACAATTACAATAAAAAACATCCATGCATGCAAGCAATGATGTATTTGTTATAACTGCCTTTTGTGTAACTAAGAATCAACCATGTGCAGGTCAGCAGCTACAATAATTTTATCCTTTAGTGAAGCGTTTTTGTGTTTTAGAGCTTTACCACAGTTTCGAATGAAAGTGGACCATTTCACATTATTGGCTCATCTATGTCAGGTTGTTTACTTGTGGGCAGTTACTTTCAAAAAGGCACGAGGCCATAACCACCATACATAAGGAATTACCAGTATTGGACAATGTCATGTGCCGGGCACGCGCTGCGCATGCGCATGGTCCAATCCGCAGCCATTGATTAGCATATGCGCTTCCCTAGTGCGATTCAGATTTTTATCAATCTTTTCTTAATGTCTGTGTTCCTGCTGTGCTGCTGCTCTTTTTTTGTTTCTTTATTTCTCAATATGAAATCCGAATGATTTTATTGATTCATAAAAATGACTAAAAGCTAAATAAGATTGACTACTCCGGTCATCCCATTTCTTCTGGTGCACAGACATTCTAGAGCCTTCATTACAAAGTTTTCACAGCTGTCAGACCCAGTACCGAGTCGGGCAAAATCCACTACCATAGAAATAACCATCTGTATGATAGAATAATTAAGCTAAAACCTAGAAATGAAAAAAGACCCATTTTGGAGACTGAAGTGGATTTTTTCCACTTACATTAACAGGCCCCATTAATATAATTAGCACATGAAGCATCACACAGCATTAATATAATTAGCACACGAAGCATCACACAGCATTATTTAAATGGGGTGTATTGCTCTTTGTATGATTCACATGACTCTCTTTTTTTCGAGCTTGGAAAAGCTTTAAAAAGTGATTACTGGCATATTCCTTTGAAAATCTATGCATATTACCTATTTCAAGTTTTTTTAATGACAAAAAATTACATCAATTAAACTGTCTATACTGGACCATAGTCAATGTGAAAGCATATTTTAGCTCTAGATTATGAGATTTTGTTAATGTATTTTGTTAATTTAGATTCATAATGGTTAATCATTTATTATTAAAATTTTAAATATGTTTTAATGTATTTTGGAGTACCATTTAGCTGTGTTTAAAGATTAAATCAATTATATGTACATATACTTATATAAATTATAACAAATTATACATTACATACATGTGCTGTTTCATAATTATCGCCATTTTTGATAGCACTTATGTTATTTTCTCCCCATGTGTGTATGTATAATCCTGTCTAGAATAATTAGCATCTTTTGTCCATAAGAGTGTGTGTGTGTGCACGTGTGTGTGTGTGCGTGCGTGTGCATGTGTGTATGTGCGTGTGCGAGTGTGCGTGTGCATGCTTTTATGTGAAACCTGCAATAGGGGTTCTGTCCATTTTGCCTCTGGAATGCCCCCCAACCTCAAAAGGATTTTTATTGAATGAATGAATCAGTTTTCTTATATAAATATTATAAAAAATATATTTGAATGAATGTAAATAACGTGTTTAAATACACCATTCTGATATGCCATGCATGTAAATAACGTGTTTAAATACACCATTCTGCCATGCCATGCATGTAAATAACGTGTTTAAATACACCATGTCATGCATGTAAATAACGTGTATAAATACACCATGTCATGTGTGTAAATAACGTGTTTGATGGAGTTTTCACTGTTCATATCTTTTCACAGCATTTTGCCAACTAAGCTTGGAGTGCTTCTGGGAGATTATCTCGGTGCATTTCACTTGATGGATGGATTTAAAGGACGCACAAAGGCTGATTAAGTCTGTGAATCTGTCCAAGGATACTTCCGTGGATGCTACTCTTTATCTTGTCCAGTATATAAAATATCAATTTCATTGTTTAATTCTTTTTAATGAATCTGTATTTTAAATTTGTTACGCTTCAAATTTGAACGTTAGAAATTCGCAAAATTCTCAAATGACTGGTTTGCTTGATCGTTGTTGCCCTTGAGATGGTATATATATATGGTATATGTATGGTATATATATGGTATATATCATAATGTCAGATTTGAAATATGAAGGATTTTCATTTGTCAGACTTAACTCTTGTAGTTGAGTGATAAAAGTTTGCTTTAGTTTACTTAGTAAGTTTGAAGGTCCCAGAAGGGGAAAGATGAAGTCCCACACCGATGAAAAAAAAAAGGGTTGACCACATTTTTGAAGTGCTGCTTCACGCCTGTTCACATTGAGCTCTGTTTGAAATGCATAAAGCACTTAAACTAATGTGTACAGACTGATGTTATACATTTGATGCTTTTTTCAAAATTATTTCAAATAACACTTTGACTGACCTTGATTTAATTTAACAGTGTACGGATAAAAAGCTGTTAATTCACGGGAACATTGTTTGAAAAGAAAATAACCGGATGAAATGATTTGAAATGTTTGATCAGTTAAAACGAGGTTGGTCCCTTTTAGATAGTTAAACGCATGGGGAATTGAAAGAGGGTGAACTACAAATGCGTATGGAGATGCTGTGTTTAAAAAGATGACTTCCTTGTCAGAATGGGAATCACTGTGGGAGTATAAGCACTGCGGTGAGCATTTAATTGTTTTAACACAGTTTATCAGTTTTACTGTGGTCCATAAATTCTTTATCTCATGAAGGATACCTGCTGTTAAATGTGTCCCCATAGTACAGCATTCATTTATCAGTGAAACCCCGTGTCTGGTCTGAGTTTTAATTTCAAGGTGATGAAGTTCTGGCTTGCTTTGTGCTTTCAATGTTACATGTTGATCATTTAATTATTATTTTAATTCAATTATTGTTTGTAGTTCATATGCATTTTTATGAAATAGTTAATAGCTGACCAGTCGGTCAGATGCCCTTCATATCCAATTTCAGTATACTGCATGTCTGCACTTATACACCCTGTTAGAATAATTATACACCCTGTTAGAAGGTATGGAGATAGCTCTGGAAAATTTCACAACAGCACAATTTTCTATTGCATATTTATTGCAGTGAAATATATAGTCCAATATACATATAGGTTAACATGCAGGACTATCAGGTAATCTTTTCTATACAATGATAACATGAGAAACTATGGCCCAGTATGTGCAAGAATACTGGCCGGCACTTTTTTGTACCTGGGAATGAATGAAGTTTGTGTTTGTTTGTATATTGAAACTTGTAGGAACATAATTGTAATTGTCAGTTCCAGTTGTTATACTCATTATTGACAAACTTTTATATAATCATTAGTAAGCTAAAGCATCACTGATGGTTCAGTTGCTACTCAAGTAAGCATGTATGCTTAGTTCATGAAGTTCGTATCATTGTACTTAACCATTGTACTGTATCTTACCTCATATGTCATGCCTTGTAATATGCTTTAAATGAATAAATATTTATCCTAACATCATTTGTGTTTATTTATATGCATAGTACTGCTCTTTGAAATAAATAATAGAAACAAAAAATCAGTTTTTTTTTACGATGCCATTTTTGTCTATTGTTAACTAGAAAAAAATAGACATTTATAGCAGGCTTATTAGTATAACATGCTTTTAAAACCTATTATTGTTTATTATGTGTGTTTGGAAGCGATCATAATTGTTCCATTCAGCTGGGAAATGCGGCATGGTGGTAGTGGACCAGTACTATAAAAGTAATGATGATTAACTGGCCATACGATAGGGGAGATGCAGTCAAGCTTAGCCGTGCCTTAATATTCTAATAGCAAATGGGGTCCCATCAATACTAAGGAGATGGTAAGCAATGGGTTCCGTGTGTGTATTGTGTCATATTTCTACTTTATAGGGTGAAGAGATTATAAATTATAAATTGACATGTTCAACCATACAAGATGCAGGATTACAGGCATTTACAGTATATCATTAAAATGTATTTTTTGTAGGGCGGGGGTCACTAATATTACCAAGGAACGACAGCAGAGAGAAGTCATTGGTCCAAATTTGATGTTTGTCTCTAAAGGACTCCAGTGTGTAAATCTGGTTCCAAGTTGTAGAGATTTGTCACGCTGCTGAGTGTGCCGTGACCGCTTTATGGCACACCGGAGGAGGAAAGCATTGTAGCCCACATCTGTTCTCTGCTTTTAATACCCATAGAGGTGCTTTATACGTAAATGACACAGCACTGCCGTTGTAGTCAAATTAAATGGGTTGACAACGGCAGGATAGATGTTTAAAGTGCCCAAATGTTTAGCAGGCATGCTGGTCCAAGGTTTTCTATATAAATAAAACTACAGGTAAATGGTAAGGGTTGACTGTTTTACAGAGATGGCAAAAAAGCTATCTTTTTGAGGATTTTATCAGTGCTTTCGTTATTATGTGTTTTCCGTAACATTCAAACAAATGTTCTGGCTATATGATGTAGGCCTACATGTTTTATAGGTCATTTGTGTTTGCCCTCAGATTGAAGTTGCTTTGTTGAATGACTTATTTGTGTTTTAAGGTCTAGAAAGAGGGCAGTTGTATTGTAAGATGTCTGAATAATAATGCCTGCAGTGGGTATTTCAAAACTGTGGCAACAGTGACTCCCGCTGGGAAGAAATAAAAGTGCACATGCCGAGAAGTCCGTTTTATGGTTCCATCCTATGACTATTACTCTTTTTACTTTATTTCTTGACTAGGGCTATTATAATTTTGTGAATAATGTGCTCATACTCTCTCTACTGCTGCTCCCATCAAGCTGACTATTGTCCTCATTAATTGTGATGTCCTCTAGAGTTGCATGACTGTGGTGTTCCTTCCTGTTCTTCAAGTTTCTGGGAAGTTGAGTTCTATAGGTGTATGACTCACCCACGGTTCTAGGTATGAATCGGCTTCTGGCTGTAAGGGTTCTCTTACCCTCAGGGTCTTTTAAACCAAGAGGTGCTGCATCTGTAATTGCCTGTCAGATATGTTTTGTTTAGATGGTTCGCTCTGTTTGTTTCAGTTCAGTGAGGGGCCCTGTTTGGGTCCGCGTGGACACAGCAAGAGATCTGCTTTCCCCGCGCTGAGGCTGATGTTTCATAATGCTATGCTCCTTTTAGTGCCTGGTCACCGTCTTAGTAACGGACTCCAAAAGGTCTTACTGCAGCAGGCCGCTGGACCACAATTCTGCCAATCCTGATGAAAAAGAAAATTATTCTTATTATTCTGAGCGAATACGTTGGTTAAAAGAAAGATGTAAAAACCTGCCAGGATGCAGCCATTCAGGACTAGAACTCAGGAGTCCTGCCACAGACCATCGTTGGCCCCTTCAGTCCAAAGGAAACACTCATCCTGTTCCTTCCGTAGCTTGCATACACCTTTTTGCCTTTACCTGCTGTTTAGCATGTTTTCCCAGTACACACACTTTCCCTCCACGCCGCTCTATGGTTCCTCAGCCAAAAACAGCTTTATTTGGGAAATTAACATTATGCATGCGCCGTTCCTCATTATTCACGGAAATCGCGGCTGGTGACAGTGTGACCACTGTATCAGAATTAACTGTCACATTAGGTGGTTGTGGGAGTTGATTCTGGCATTTCACTGGGGTGGGTTAAGTCCTTCCAAAATGTAAGGGCTGTGCAGGGCATGTTATGAAGCTGACTTCTCAACACCCACTCGTGATAACAGCCTGTCAAATCATAACAATGTCTGTCCCTGCATGCAAATAAGCCACGGCTAGAACATGGCAGAGCGCATTAGTCACTGCAGTGCGTGGCATGTGTAGGAGGGGTACAGCATGTCTTTTTAGCTGTCTTTACCTTTTAGTTGTTTGCAGCAGCTGAACTGCGAGCAAATTGTGGTCATAATTGACTTTCCTGATCATGGGGAGTGATGTATTTTTTACAGCGTAAGCCTCACCATAGCACACATTCGCTTAGAATCCTTACACTCATAAGGTTAAAAATATCAATGCGTTTGGGAATTTATGAAAATGACACGTTGCAATTTTGATTGGTTTTAACATGACTGGAATTGATTTAAGTAGCTGTTTCATGTTTAAATAAGCAATTACTGAAAGTAATGCAATTATGCCATAAGTTATTTTATTTAATGTCCAGATATATGTTACGAGTCAAATTTCACACAAAAAAATTTTCATTATTGATGACTGTCAAATTTCAGTTTATAAATTAGATGCTTATTTCACCACCAACTAACAACCCATAGAAAAACAAAAAAATGTAACAATGCATGTTTTAAAATCACCTTTATTGGTTGCTTACAACTTACAAATCATACATTTTATTTCTTAAGAAAAAAAACAAGGGTTGTGTTTCAATAGACAGACAGCACCATCTAGTGACGCAGCAAAACAATGACATATTCACACATTCACATCGCCTAACTGTGCTCTCTGAACAAAAGAACTAAACTGTTTGTGACTACAGATTCAACTAATTCTTTACTTTTCATCAATGACCACAAACAATTTAAACAAAGATGGGCTGAGGTAGTCTTCGGACACTGAGAAAGATTATATGTACCATACAGTAGCATAATCCTAATAAACTCATATGGAAAGTGACACAGAAGCTTGTTGACATAGCTCTATTTATGTGGTTAAAACATATGTACAGTAAACATATTTATCAAAGGCAACAAGCAAAAAAAAAAAGTCTGAACTTTACATACCTTGGTGTTCTTATAGACTGGGCCACACCATAACTTTTTCAAAAACAAACAAAAAAAAGTTTTCAACCAATTGCATATATAATTATTTGAAAAGGCACTAAAAAGTCTAGACAAAAATATATATAAATCCAACATTATTTCAAGGTAGAAATGATTCAATTTAGCAACCTTCTATTTTAATCATATATTTTTGTTGGCCATACTTTACATTAACTGTACAGCTACCAACAAGAAGCTCCACTAGAGGAGACAATACGTTCCCCCAAATGCTCCACTAAACAAAAACAACAGCATCATCATTAATTAGTGGCATCATTAAGGCATTCATCTTAGCCTATAATGCCTCCATCCTCTCCCTTGCCCTCACCTAGACGCGGATCACCCGATAACTGCAACCCCTTACAGCCCTCTTTTACCTCTCCTCTCTGTCCGTGGTGACGGAACGGCTTTATTCTTATTTTCGGCCTGCCCTCTCTTGCCTCTCGTTTTATTCATTCGAATATCATGCTGTAATTATCACTTTTTAAAATTTTCTCCATGACATTTATTCTACGCTCTGCTCACTTCCCTCTCCAAAGACGGCACCCCACTGATCTCCAGCTTCCCTTCCCCCGCTCCACTTATTCAACCTTCTCTTGCTGCACGCGCCACCTACACATTACAAATAATACACATACATTACAAATAATTGTAATGTAATGTAATGTACACAATAAGCTGGTATTGGTAACCTTCTGGACCTGAACATCATGAGGCACTGTTCCTCCAACGATCTCATGGTGACCTCTCTCCAACAGCCTGCCCATCGCTTTGTAGCTCCCTACCCGTCTCCGCCAAACTACCAAACCCCTACCCACCTAAACTCAACCTGGAAAAGACTGAAGCGCTCTACATCCCGGCCATGCTTCTCCCTCTGGGCAACACCACTTGTTTTGGTTTCTTCGAGCGGAAAGAACCTCAGAGTGGTGCTAGGTGATAAACTTAGCATTTTAGCAACACTGAAAACATTGCCGTGTTGAACCAGGGATCGCTTTTGTTTGTATAGATTTGTTTAGTGTTCATTGGATTCATTGACAAGTTGTCAATCAAATCTACACTTCTTGTCTCTCTTGGGAATATGTTTCCTGCCTCTGAGGAATGACTGTGAACTCCAATCCCTGGTCTCTGCACTGTTTGCATTGTAAACTGCTCTGGGTACAAGTGTCAGCCAAATGCCAGTAGTGTGGAGTGGATTTCCATGAAGCAATCAAAATGCAGACAAACTCATGACAGTGCTTGCGTATTAAAAAGCAAGGCGTGACCTACGAGAACTGTAAAAGACTATTAAAACCATCCCAAGTTGGCACTCTAACAGAAACACTTGTACATTACCTTCAGATACTAAGACATGTATTAAAGTATGGAAATAAATGCTACTTAGTGATGCTTTCATCTTGGTATAAGAAATATTATAATTTTATCATTTTGTTTTTTTATCGCTATAAAATAAGATGCGTTTTAGCTATACCTATTCCAATGCATGAAATGTTGCCATTGATGTTAAACCATTGCATTTATTCCCAAAAAGAAAATAACGTATTGAGAATCTTCTACTTGCAGCCATGTTAGACTGTAAGTGTGCATTACCCCTGAAGCATACATTTCCTTACGTTATTACCAAATACGAAATGACAGATTTGTTCTCTATACAAATCATACAATAAACCCCCCATTTCCTCCTGTTTTCACTGCATTTGGCATCTGTAACAATAAATCATACAACAGTCTTTATAGTTTGTAAAATCCAGTGCATTTGCTATCAGTATGGTAGTCATGGGAAATACACTATGCCAGCACAAGGTGAAGTGCAGTACCTGGGAAATGGAGTCCTATGAATATTCAAAGTTATGATTACTTGGGCTCTTCTGGAATTTCGTAACTAGTTCAAAATATGTCTATGTACAACATGGCAGTTCAAGGGCATTAACCTCAGGAGCTTTAATATGCCATGATTATAAACGATAGATGATTACCAAATATTGAATACAGTATTATTTATATATATCCACCTCAAAACCAAGCTTTCATCTATAGAAAGCAAACTTTAATTTGTGATTATTTATATATTAATACAGGACAACAGTCATTTAAAATCGGTCTCCCCCCCCCACTCTACTAAATAAATTCATATTATATTCTATAGTAGAGCACAGTAGTTACACAGAAGTATTACTATGAAGGATTTGTAGTGATCCATGGATTTTGGCAAATTATCCCCAACAACATTATGCCATATTTCAATAAAAAACAATACAGATTCTGTATAACTTTTTAATTTCAATAGTCGAGACTGATTGACATGCAATCTCCTTTGAAAATGACTTTTATTTTAACAACTGAAATTTATTAACGGACTTGCAGTATACCAGTGTGAACCACTATATAATGACAATTAGTAAAATACCACAATGCATGAGAATTGATGCAACATCTGTATATACAGATATTGTCTATATGGGTGTACTCACATGATCACGGTTATGAACGTGCATGGTTCAAAAGACACGTTGCGCACAATGTAGCTGTATACAGCCAACAGGCGAGTAGACCTAAAGTTATCAGAATACAGGCACATTCATACTTACTGTCATACACACAAATATTGGCTCCATTTTAAAAGGGGAGGCAACAAGTTCAGCTCCTAGAGTGCACATGGGACACGAGTCCTGCAGGTCTTGTGTACTGAATGACCTAATGCATCCAGTAAAATAAAAACTATATACATACATGTGCAATGATTCTTCCCTTAAACAATACATATAGACACCATCAGTCAGTAGTGCAAACGCTGTGAAAGAGTGTCCTGCTTCAATATGGTTTCCTCCCAAGGTCTGCCAGGATTTGCTGCCTCTCATCTGCTGTGGGCATGTCTGGCTTTACTCCGCCCCTTCTCCTCTGTAACATTATCTCATGCTGAGAAGGAGAGAATCAGTTACTGAGCATAGTATGCTTGAGGCATGACCAGCCCAATGTCAAATGGCAGCTCTCCTTTGTTAAAAGAATCATGTCAACTTACATAAGCAAGTACATCAATACCAGCGGCTCCATACCACATTTATTGGTGACATTTTCCCTGCCTAAACTGGTCACACTGATCAAATAAAACTTTTGCATCAATATTCTGTTAATAAATATCTGAATTCCATCAAGAAAAAATTAAATGTAAGACATTTAGAATTCATCAGTGTTATTCCTTCCAACATCTATTGCAGTAGACATTTTCCAATTACAACAACTACAAGCAACAATTAGTGTATCAGAAATGGTACAGGCCTATAATTGATCCAGCAATTTAAAAAGTTAAGTCAAATTGGATTAAATATGCAGTGCAATGCAATATGCAAAGAAAGTAAAGACTCACCCAAAACTTTCTGCAGTTTTTGTATCTCAGGAAATATGCGGTACACATCTCTTTATTGTAGTTATTGACATCTAAACACTTCCGAGAACCATCGCTTTCCTACAAATACAACAGAAGACTAAAATAAATCAATACCTTGCAAAGAAAGCTGAAAGCGTACGTGTCCCAGGAGCCATAAAAAAAAACATTGAATGCATAATGTATATGGTCAATTATTTACCTCAATGCATGGATTGCTATCGTGGTCTCTAAGTTTCCGCACAGTCGAAGTCATCTTGCACACATTACAATCTGAAAATTTTAAAGGACAGGTCTCTAATTCATACAGTAGTCTGTATTGCACAATTCACAATTTCATAATTTACTAATGCATTGAAAATACAATTAAAGTAAATCTGCGGTTAATGTTAAGCAAAATTTGCATACAGGATGCCATTTTATTTACAACATGTTATACGCAAGTGAAAAACATTGGAAATTTAACGTGCTGTATACTGTATCATTCATCACAAATTTTCATCATTACCCAAAGAATCCTCGAACACAGGATTGTATGAAGAAGGTTCAGTCATTTACTTGGCTGTACTAATAATAATAATGATAAACTACTAGCAAGATGCATCAAACATGTATGTTAAATTTTTTTATTATTTTTTTAAATGCAACCTTGTTTTGATCAAAGCAGTTGTTTCTAAGACTTGCCTCATTGTACTCTGTTGGTGAGACTAGCCAGTCAAAAACCTACTCTTCTTTAACAGCAATATATTTAAAATTTTATGCGCTTACTTCAAGGACATGTGTTACCCTGTAATATCGGAATCTTTAATCTTTTCATCTTAAGATGCATTTAAACATGAATAAGCCAAGCCTTGCAGTTGTGTCTGCTAATAGGGAAATGTATAGCCTAGTATTTTGAGATTCAGTAGGCCTACCACTTCAAGCTTTCATAGCAATACCCAAAGTGTAAATACATATGAATAGACAATCTTCAGTTGCACATGACAGAGAATTGGGATGTGAAGTGACTAACAAAAAAAAAGAGGCAGACATAATTAGAGAGAAAATGTGATTCTTTTATTAAAATGTGTTTTTTGTGAAAGGTACACATAAATGTTCCAAGGGCACATACTAGCCTACGTGAAACTTCTCCATTAACTATTCTACATAATTAGAAATCCATACTAAATAGCTATGTTCTTAAAAAAGCTAAAAAAAACACCTCCGGTGTTTTATATACGTTATCTTTATAAATCATGATGTTCAAAGAGACATTGAAAACATTTTTGAGTCACTTCGGGATGATTGATTGAAAAATGGCACCACAAAAAATTCAAATGTGGTTAAAAGGAAAATGTTTCTAGATCGTATCGATATGGATTCCTGACGTTCCCATATTGTGCTTCAAAGGCTCAAACCTTTAATAGGGATCTAACAAAACAGTTACTCTCGGTGGAAGGGTTAGGGTAGGAGCAGTGATTTGTGAACCTTACTAAGACTAGAGCTGCTGTGTGCTGTGAATCACTGAAGAGAAGGAAACAAAAACGTTTCAAAAGCAGAGGTTCAAAATTAACTTCTGTCACTGCTGATTGTACAGTAGCTTTATCCACAACTATCCCGCGACGTATGGGGCTAGGCTAACGTTAGTTTCCCTGGTTGCGCCGAAACTGCAATCAGTGTGTCAGAGAAAGTAATGCATGTTTCATGATTAGCTAGCTAATCATTTAGTTGACATACCGGAGCCTGTAGTTTTCATCTTTAAGCCTTTAACGTTACTCTTACAGTATACTTTCAGACTTGTTGCATAGCTACCACTGTTACACACTCTAGCAAAGCAAGGCTATCTTGTCACTTCGCTAATTAGCCAGCTTGCTTCTGTATGCTACGTTAACGTTATCCAGCTTGAGAAGGTCAGAATATTACTTTAACGTTAGTTTGCACACGATGACACAAGAGAAGTGGGCAAAGGTAACATTAGCCGCGCTAGTTCAACAGTCACATAACCTACAAAAAACTGATCACCGTATGACAATTAATTCACTGAAAATCACGGAGTATTGTATTTAGGTAAACTTGTCTATGCCTACCATGTTTTGTGACCATCGTATTAGCGTTAGCTACTCCGATCATACGTTACCAACACACGTTAACGTTAGCTGTCCTAGCTAGGCGACGTGCATGTCACCTTGGCGAAATTAACTAATACTGCTAACTATACATTCTGCTAGTTCGCTTCTGTGAAATATCTCCACAAGATTACTATGCTATCTTTCAAATGTAGATTTGGCTAACTAGCTAACAATAGTTTTTACAACAACTGTGAACTGCAAGCTAACTGACTTCTCAACATCACACCGAGGAGTGAGGACGTTGCTGATTTTTACTAAACTGTATAGCTAGCTGAAGTCATGTTAAGCTTCACGTTAGCATGCCAGCTAGCTAGCCTTCACGAAAAATGCATGTGCGTAATTTGCAGACGCATAACCTTCACGAATAGCGTAAAAATACTTTAAATATAGAAATAGATTGCTACATTTTTCCCTGAACCACATTTCGCACGATTGAATGCGAACTGGCTTGATTGCAATTGTTCATCTAAACTCGCCGCACACTTACATTGCTGCTCAGTCGCACCAAATCTTGCATATTCACTTTCAAGCCAGTTGGGACGTCATTTACCAACACGGGACAACCAAACGCCACAAATGAACGCCTCGTATTAATAGAAAGTTATACTGACCAACCACTGCACCGCAAAAAATAAGATTGGCGGTCATGAAGTTAATTGACACTCAAAGCAGCCAATAGAAATATTAAAACAAAATTAATAGCCCGCCTTTCGTTAGACTTTAAATTATAACTACTTAATTGCGATTGACAATAGCACTAGCGAGTCAGAATTGTCTTCTTTAAAAAATTGGACCAATAATGATACAAGATTGCTAAAATGGCAGGACCCTAAGCCAATAGAAAATAAGAGATGGGAGGTACTTAGAATAGGCGTGGTCAAGGCAAATGTTTGGTTTCACCGCAGCGCATACACAATGGCTGCTGGAAAGAGGGGAAAGCAAACAATTTTCAGGCCCGCCGCGTCCAGCAAAAAATATGAGAAAAAAATTATTAAAAATTCGGAAAATAGTTGAAAGTCAAGAAAAAGACCGTAGAAAGGATGTTAAGGCTCCCGCGGTAAGTTTGGCGTAAATTAAGTAAATTGTTACTTCCTTCTTGAATTAAAATATCGGGGTTATTCAAATTATGGGAGAGGGGTGAGCAGGGAAAAAAGTTTGCGTTAATCAGCCCCCTGTTTGGGACCTCAGAGAAAGCCAAAGGAAGACATAAATATGAAGAAAATTAAAATAAATAGTGTTAAAAGTTAGTGTCATATCACGTCGCACGTCAATTCATGTCAACCATCAGAGGGAATCAGTGGTGTAATAAAAAGTTGTAAAAAAGTTTTGGAAAGATAGTTAGCTTAAGTTTTCTTCCTCCTGAATATAATAACAACACTGCTGACATCCGAACGGGGAACACAAACCAGACTAATTTTAGAAAATGATTTTAAATGCATGTTGCCTGCACAGTACTTCAATTTTGACATATGTGTACACAAATAAATGTGTGTAGCCTATACATATACGCCTGTCGATAGCAGAAAGTTGGCATTTTCCAGTCTGCATTTAAAAATGAAATATAATGAATGTCATTTAATTAGAATTTATTTATTTTTTAAAACAGTCGGTCAAAGCTGGTTATTTGGATTTTAGAGTGTTGCTACTTCAGAAGTTATAGGCTAGTGCAGCAATGGGAAAGCTAGCTAAACAGATTAGTAACGAATAAGAGAAGTTGCTTGTCAATATCATAAACAACCAAAATGGAGGGAGAACTGAAGGGAAACTAATTAGGCTATGCTAAACATTTGCTCAGAGATGCGTTCACTTCAATTCTTTAGCCTATTTATGGACACCGTTATTAACTTCCAACATGGCTTGATATGTAAAATATTGCCTGTTAACGAAAATGTCTTGTTTTCCATCAAGATCAATATCTTCAAATCTTTTATATCGTAACAATTCACCAATTGGCTGTGCACTGCAGAAATTAAAGAGTGAATGACAAGGTTGCCTTTGGAAACCTTATTTTGCTTTGATGGGACTTGTTTCATAAGTGGTTAGCTCTGTGTAGCCTGTAGCCCATGTTGTTCGCTTGGTAAACTTGCTGTATTCTTTTGAAACGCTTAGTAGGCTATTCTAGGTGGTTTATGAGTTGCTTTACGTTTATGCACACTTGTATGCTATATAGTGGAATGGATTCTCCATATTTGCAGTTGAAATGCTGTTTTTTAGGTTGAATATGAATGTTAAGTAATCAAAAATTTAAGGGCAGTAGCCAAAGCATGGCATAACACGATGTATGGAGTTGCACTGTTTTGAGCGTGCTTTTCCCAACCAATGCATAATTTTTATTTCGACTACAATCTATACATGCAGCAATATCGTTGACGCTTAAATTTCATGTTGGACGCCAGGAGAATTAATCGATGGCTGTTGTGAATACTTTGAAGTACTGCCGATGTTAGTTTCACGTGGGAACGAGGAGTTTTGCATCTTAAAGAGACAGTACCATTATTATGGCTGCAGTGTTTCTGCACATCGCTTATTTTTGGATTCACAATGTTGTTATACAGGGGTATTCTCTGAATTCTTTGACATTGAACTAATACATGTAACCACGTTTCCATCAAGTTTATTTGCGCAAGCTACTCTAGATATAAATGTACAAGACAATATTGTTTATTGTCAATGCTGTTTCTAAAAACAAGATGTGTGTTTACATGTTTTCAGAATATTTGCCCATGTTTTGACATAATAGTCGATTTCATGTGTTTTTCCTTTTCAGCATGCATTGAAATACGAGATAGCAATCTGTTATCCTCTGTGGGCTTCTGTATTAATTAGCTTAAACCTACAATGTTGTATATTATTAAATATACTTTGAAGAATAGCCTTTAAAACTAAAATTCTTTACCCAGTCTTCGCTTTCACAATTGTCAATATGTGATCCAAGTAATTCTTCCATTTTAATTACATGTTAATTGATTATAGCATCTTGCTGATTGTGTCAGAGCATCTTGGTTTTTTGATTTGGGAGAAATTTGATTCAACAGCTTCTATTCTTACTAGAATTGTTGTTTGAATTGTTTTCAGTTGGATATTATATCTTGGACATCTAAATTAAATGTAGCTACAATTAATCAATTTTGTAAGTTGTGGAATCAGCCATGTTGTGGAAGTAACTTTTAAAGAGCATTTAGATAATTAGCTATCTGGTTAATGTTCAGTTGTATAATTTAATGCAGCCAAAGAATGTGACATTTCAACATGGGCTATCTTGTTTTTCCTTTACCAAGAAACAGTATAGAAGTTGTAACATTCATAGTATCATGGTAATTGTAACCCCCTCAATGTAATTTCAAGTTTATCATGTTGTTGGATGTGTCTGACAGATGTTTAAAATATGGTAAAAACATATGATTACATATTTTCTCATTAATAGTTAAAAGTCTTTGTTTGTTCTGATGCTGGATGAAGTCAGGGATGAATGTATGAATGTACAGTGGTAGTTAGTGTTGTTTGTGTTTTAGTGCTTCTGGTATCTGAGAAACTAATATATTTAATCTATGATTCAAAAGCTGGCTACTTAAAATGAACATTTCAGGTATAACAACTGACAGGTTGTTTATGCAGATTTGAACAAGGAAATTATCTCAGCGCCATCTTTACCTTTTTTATATTCATCATATGTACATTTTGTCAACATATTTTGCAGCACTTTTCTAAAAACAAGAACTGGACCAGTTTTTTTTTTGTTCCATTAACATTATTTTTATTAGTAAATAATCTTGAATGCAATTGCATTATTTGAGCAGCATAAACATGTTTTTACATGAATAAATCAAATTGTTCCAACAAATTAAATTATTCAGAGACATATGGGAATGGATAAAATAGGCAAATAAATATAGGTATTTTCACAGACGCTAACAGTTGCTGATTATGAAGATCTTTCATTGGCCGGTTGATGTGCTTACTTAACTGTGCAATGTATTAAAAATCAGTATTAGTTCCAGTGTTTTGTGGGATAAGGAACATGTTTCTCAAAGTTCCATTTCAAAGTTATTATATCCTGTGTCAAACAAAAATATGTTTTACCCTATTTTGTATGCATGGATAATTTAAATCAAATTTTCATCTTCAGACAGGACTGAAAGATAAATGCATGCTATTCATGTGCATGATGTATAAAAATAGTTCAGATTACTACATATAAATTAATAGATATAAATAAGTAAAATGGAAAATGTCTGTAGCATATTAACGATGTGTAAAGGTACATTTTATTGGAAAGATTCTCTGTTTCTTAATGATTTCTTATTTTCTTATTCATGTTGATGTTCCCCATGCTTTCAAATAATATTCAGGTTACTATTATAAGTATTGTAAGTACTGTATCCATATACATCCATATACTGTATCCAGATTTTTTATGCAGACATACTGTAAGATAATGAGTTATTTATAAAGCTTTTAATATCCACAATTCAATTTATTTCACTTTATATGGAGACTTTGGAACTCATTAGTCCTGTTTTATTAACTTTTTCCTTTTCAAATCCAAGTGGTATAATAATTACATATGGTTACACTTAACATTATTTATGTATATTTATACATTTAATTTATATCAGAATTATATAGTATTAAGTTCCAGTTTACCCAAGTCTAGTTTCAGTGTATTAGGTTTTGTTTTTTCCACTTAACTAGTAACCTGTATTGTGCTTTGACACAAATTACATTTTATCATTAATACCTTCATAGCTATAAATTCAAACATTTTCCTTGAAACTTTTAGTTAAATAATTTTAGTTAAGTTGAGAATGTGACATGTGAAATGAATGTGAAAAGTGCTCTGTGATTGTACAGAAATGTGCCGAGACTGAATTTCTGTTGCATCCGTTGAATAATTTGTATAGGTTATTACAAACAATGTGGAAAATGTATAATTATAGTTAACACAATACAAATAAATTAAAATAATCAGACTCGTGCTTTTTAAGTTCATAAGCAATATAGTTTTCTTTTCTTTTTACATGTATATATTTTACATCTTTTTACAGACTTACAATGCAAATACTGGCTTTTTGAATTTATAAAGAAGTCTGTGACTTATTTATAAATTAATACAGTACCTGTCTTAAATGTTATGAACAAGTCCAATCAACCAAAAGTTGTATCTTCATATTTGTATATATTTTACTGCAACAGAATAATTTGAATGAAGTTGCAAGAGAATCAGGACGTACAGTAACATTAATCACAAGCCTATGATGTAGACTTTTGATCTCCCATAATTCAAGTTACAATGACTGTAAGGAAAGTACAGGCAAGAGAGACTTGAGAAATGGTTTTATATGACTGATTAGGTGCAGAGCTGGGCTCGTGAAACAAGAGATTTCCATCGTTTTACATTTGATATGTGATTTTATCCAGCTAATAATCAGAGTTTTCATGTGTATATATATATATATATATATACCTGAAGGATGCTAGTTCCATAAAATGTCATAAAAATTAAAACAAGATATGCATGGCTTATTTATTTAAAGAGTCATGCATGTTTGTTGCCATGCTTTCATAAACGTATAGTCATCTACATGCTAAGTTCCCATAATTAGGACAATTTCAACAGATTTTATATGAAAGTTATCACAAATGGAAGAAATGCTTCTCCCCTCCTTATCTGTGGCCACCTTAGTAAGTAAAAAAAACAAAAAAAAACTGGATATTAAATGAAAATCTTTAAGCATTGATTCCAAATGGGAACCTGAATTGACAAGCTGATTAACAAGGGAGAAGTACGATATGAAAGCCGTTCTACTATTGGGGAGCATTTAATGATGTCACACTTCCAAAATGTTCTCTTTTCATACTGAAGTTATTTTGCATCCATCGTTCGTAGATGGGTTTCATATATGAGTTGTCTGTAGTTTGAACATGGTTGTGTTTTTCTCAATGTAAAAACGGTAAACATAAAGTTTATAGGCTATTTAAGCAGTGGTAATTATTTGAACTGGATTAATTACAGTGGAGTTGGCATGATATTGTGGTTCCAGATATCCTAGACTTCTTCCAGCTTTCCACTTGATTTTGCAGCCGTGGTCTTCAACCTGAAATGCTTCTAGCATCTCAAAAGGTCTTGGTTCACTTGGTAGAATTTAGTATCAAGAAATAAAGAAGTGGGTGCTATATAAGCAAATCACATCACAAATCTAGATTCCTTCCCAGTACAAAACTTCATAACAGTTTTTGTTTTGTTTTTCTTAGATTGTCAACCATGGGAAGTATTATGGTCTGGTCATCTTCAAGTATATTTAGATGAGCACATCGAAGAAGAGTGCCTTGTTCTTCCATCAGGTGTGCTTTAAGTAGTTTCATCTTAGTTATCAGTTTGATGTGGATACACTAAGGATGTATCTCTTGAAGATGCCATCTTAGCAAAGGATACAATGACTGAATAGCTTCAGCAATAGAGGGAGGAGTTTTGGATGGCTAGGCTGTGTTAATGGCCAACAGTGCAAAAGTACAGTCCAAAAGCAACTGTGATATCTGCTTTGAAATGGTAGATGCCGCTTTCATTACGATACGTTTAAGTATTACAGAACAATCAGGGAGGTCAATATTAACGTATTACTGTTTTGATTGCTCTTCTATTAATTACATTGTTTCTCTTTCTCTTCTAGGTCCCTCAGTGCTCACATTGTTGATCATATGAAACTGGAGAGTGTTCCCAAAGCACAAACATTTACAATAACTGGGCAGAACATAGTTGTCCCACTTGTAGGCCGGCCTTAGGCTGCAATGGCCACGGTAATACCTGGGGATTTAGAAGAAGTTAAGGATACCCAGAGGGTCCTGTCGACCACAGGGAAGCGTAAGCGAAGTGAAGGCAAACCCAGGAAAAATTTTCCCTGCCAGCTGTGTGAGAAGGCCTTTAACAGTGTTGAGAAATTGAAGGTCCACTCTTACTCACATACAGGCGAGCGTCCATACCGGTGTACACACCAGGATTGCAGCAAGGCCTTTGTTTCTAAGTACAAGCTGCTAAGGTATTGAATTCTCTTTCAGGCTCAGCTATAGTAGCTAAAGCTTGTGCAGTCATAACACCATAAACCGACAGACTTTCTCTGTTCATTAAGCTGCATATTTATTTTAATCAAATTAGCGAGTTCAAAATATGTCAGCAGAATTTGAGTAAGATGCTATTTTAAACTTATACTTGCCATACAACAGTATTAGAGGATGTTAGGCATTTTATGCTATTTTTAAGCATTTTAGAGTTGAACAATAGTATTAATTGAATGTTTTAAAATAATTTATATATCAAACTGTTGGACAAGCTAATTCTCCAGTTCTTTTAATGCATTTATATTTGATATATTGAAAAGTTGATGTAAAAGGTATGACTTTTTAGAGCTTTAAAAAAAACATTATTTACAGCTTAGATTGTTAAGGAAAGGCATGGCAGCCATTGCTGTTATCTGATTTCAGTAACCCCACATTATACTTATATTTTTTAAAGAATAAATGAATACATTGCTCAAAACCGATTTCTTACAGATTATATCTATGTTTAAAGGCATATGGCTACTCATTCTCCAGAGAAAACCCACAAGTGTAATTATTGTGAGAAAATGTTCCATCGGAAGGACCACCTAAAGAATCACCTCCACACACATGATCCAAACAAAGAGGCGTTCACCTGTGAAGAGTGCGGAAAGAACTACAACACAAAGCTGGGCTTCAAGCGCCACCTGGCCTTACATGCTGCCAACAACGGCGACCTCACCTGCAAGGTCTGCCAGCAGACGTTTGCCAGTACGGGCGTGCTACTGGAGCACCTGAAGACTCACGCTGGGAAGTCTTCAGGCGGGACCAAAGAGAAGAAGCACCAGTGCGAAGACTGCGACCGCCGCTTCTACACTCGCAAGGATGTTCGAAGGCATATGGTGGTGCACACTGGGAGGAAGGACTTCCTCTGCCAGTACTGCGCACAGAGGTTTGGCCGCAAGGACCATCTCACCCGACACATGAAGAAAAGCCACACGCAAGAACTACTAAAAGTTAAAACGGAGCCCTTGGACCTCTTGGATCCGTTCTCCTGTAACATAACCGTGCCAGTCAAAGACGAATTGCATTCGATGATGTCGATATCTTCCAGTGAGCTTGCCTCAAAGCCGTTTGCCAACACTTTGCAGCTGAACATCTACAACACCCAGATCCAGTCCATGCAGAGCAGTGGACCGCCACACCAAATGGTCTCCACGACCCTGCCTTTAGGGATGACCTGTCCCCTAGACATGGACTCGACTGTTCACCCCTCCCACCAGTTCTCTTTAAAATACCAGCTTGGTTCTACCTCGTATGCTCTTTCCATGGTGGACAAAGAACAGCCATTAAAGGGAGAAATAGAAAGCTATCTAATGGAACTACAAAGCAATATGCCGTCATCGTCGGAGGGCACGCCCATCACTGCTTCAAAACTAGATTTAGAGTCCCAGGTAGGGGGTCTCGGCGAGACGTCGGAGGACGTCTCGCTCCCAAAAATCTCGGGAGTTCCCTTGGCCAGTGAATCTCTTCACTCCTCCTCCTTAGACTTCTCCCAGTTGTTTAACTTCCTCCCTTTGAATGGCCCCCCGTACAGCCAGTCTGTTCCAGGGGGAGGCCTCGGCATCGGCTACCCCCAAGAGGAGACGCTCTCCCTCTCCCAGCTCCCCTCGCAGTCCCAAGAGCCCCAGGACCCCGGAAGCGGGGTGTGCGTCAGCCCCCTCCACGGGCTGTCCTCATCGTTCGCATCCAACTTAAACTCCACGACCACCCTGCCTCGCTTTCATCAAGCTTTTCAGTAACAGTGCGGGGCTCGGCCACAAAATGTATGTATCTGCCAAATCTTTTGAAGCCAGTAACATATTCTGTCTACACAAATATACATCACACATATTATGTATATGTATGTGTATTCACATATATATATATATACACACAAACATACCTATTTTTATATTTAAATGTCTACATAAACATTGATATTTGGATATCTATGTCAATATATATCTAAATATGTATTGATACATATATAGGGATAAATTGTTCAAAAGTGACAGGAATGTGGTTTGGCTCAACCACATAACACAACCCACACACATTTTGATATTTTCCTTTCAATTCAGTATTAAATTTAATACTCATTTGCAGCCACCACTATCATTTTCATATCAAGGACACACCTGTTAAGATATGACTCCTCCAATCAAATGGTTGTTTTTTTTAAACAGGATTTGGATTTGGAGAGGTTTGTTTAAATAAATATACTTAGGAATGTGGTTGCAGTGATATTAGCACGACTCAACCTCCCTACCTTATAGCAGTTTGTTTAGTATATAGGTATTTTTAAACAATGTTTTCAGATAGCACTTTGAACTTATAGTAGAGCTCTAAATCCCATTACATTTATTGATTTTAAATGTTGTAGGTAAATTATAAGCTTTTAAATCATGAGGTACTGAAAAGCCCCATGTGATGTTAGCATTCGTCGGCCTCTTCAAAACCAAAACCAACCAAAAATATATTTAAGAGCCAAGTAGAATGTTTTGTTTTGTCTGATTTGTTTTATGTGATGCTGCTGCTCAGTACCCTCTCAAACACTTAAAATATGACACTAAGTAAAGATATTGTTGCTCTGCTTACTTTCAATACATATAAAGGGACTAGACATAACTTCAAAAAAGTTTAAAAAGGCAAATACTCTGTATACTCATTTGGCAGCAATGCGAATACGATCATGTTTTTGTGGGTGGACCTTCCATATTCAACAGGCGATTAGTCATGATTGAGCTCTTTTAAACATGGGGGGGGGGGGTTCCCTTTAAACATTGAATCAGGTGTGCTGCAAATTTTGCCATTGGAATATGAGGAAGTGAGCTGTGTTGATATCAGGACTGCTGCCATTAATCAGTATATACCAGTGTATTCACACATGCCTGAAAAAAAGGTAGGCCCAGCCCTTTACATGAAACCCCTAATATTTTGCTAGCCCAATATGTTCTCAAAATAAGCAGTTGTAGGCAAATATCTGGACTCTATGAAACATGTATGTACATTTTTTTTTTTTTGTGTATATGTTAACTTACATTTTTGTTTGTTGTTAGCTGAAGGTTTTAAATGTGCAGTGGAGATGTGATTTATCCCACTAAAACGATTTTCTGGGAGAATGTGCAGAAGGTTGCAAAAATGTGGTTTGGCCTGTCTACAGCTATTAATTGACTCTATTAGTTGTTACCTGTGTGAGTGCTTGTGTGAATGAAGGAAATGTGTGCTTGCATATGCATAGATGGTGATGAAGTTGGCTTATTGTTATAGTGTATGTCTATAAAGTGTGATGTTTGGGTAAGATAATTATCGCAGCTAAGAGAAGTGGTGCTCCTTAAATTTTGCCACTTGACTACTGCAGTAACAGAGGGAGATGTCACGGCATTAGCTCTCAAATAGTTTAATCATTAAAATTACTGGAATTAAATGAATGTTGCGATATGGCTAACAAAAGGCGATCTACTGTGAAACCACCATGCCGTTGTTTACCTGATCTTACGCTGGCGAAAACACCATTTTATGTAAGGCTGTAGAGGGGAAAAATGTGGGGGGGGTTATGTGAAGTTATAGATTACAATAAATACAAAGATGTCAGACATCTATGTATTAAAATATGAGCATAAAAGCACTTTTATATTTTAAGATTTTATAAAAAAAATATTATACGCATTTTTTGTATTGACTTAATGTAACCAAGAATGTTTACTGTAATTCTGTGCGCTTCGATATTATAATAGCTATCGTTAAATTGAAATGGGCTACCCAGAAGGTTGATTCTCTATGCTTCAGGTAATCCAGGCAATATATCCGGACTGCCAAATTATATCCGGTTATTCTTGTGAAGAAAGGCAAAGCTTTGATTCACATGCCACCGTGAAACAGTAAGTACCTGTATTGCTAGAATGATAACCCACCATCACCACAGATCCATTGTTTAAAGGAGGCTCTGACTTGCGTATAATAAAAAGGCCAACTTTATGATCATTGGATACAGCAGTGCTGTTAATTACAAATTACTCAGTGACCGAAATGTTAACGGGTCTTATTTTCTCTCAAGGTATCTTAACCAAAAATGACCAGGTTTGATGGCAGAATGGCAGAGAAAGATGCATTTTTATTTTTTAATAAACAGGGAATGTGGGGTGTCATCAATTCTCCCTTGTTGCTTTCTGTCCCAGTTTAAATAATTATTTAATTATTACTCTGTCCCAGCCTTAAAATGTTACTGTTTTTTTCATGGATTCTACAACTTTTTCCTTAGCTCAGCAGTATAGATGGTAAATTGAAAAAGATCACTGGCTTTACTGCTTAAATTTCTTAGTCACAATTAAGGACAAGCCTCAAAGCAAGAGCATTGAACAGCCCCCATACTTATAAAATAGTAAGCTGTATGATTCATAGGATATAGAGATGAGGATATGACCATATTATTTAATTGTTTTTGCAAAAATGTCACATGGCCAGGAAAAGTTTTGTTGATCAGATGGTTGCTCTGACTTAAACAGTCAAATCCCTGCAAATGATGGAAAATTAAGAGAGATGCTTTAATATTTTCTAACAAGTGTTTATGATCACAATCTATAGCTGTGGGCACTTACAGGGTTTTGTATTGTGTATAATAGAACATAAGGACTTTTAACTAGCACTGAGCGATGAATTTTGTGCCATTGTAATGGATAATTACATCAAACTTAAAATACTGCTTGATTAAGAACCAAATGACATTCCAGTGCTTTTTTGTGCAAGATACTGTAACTGAGGGATGTTCTAGAACAGATTCTGCCATCTGACAGTTTCCATTGAAGCTATGCCTATGAGGTCAAACTGGTTAGCTGAGTTTGTTTGAGGATTGATCACCTTGAATTTACTGTAATGCCAGAGAAATTGGTACATTTGTCAAAACATACTTTTGAATGAACACTAAAACATATAGCACTGTCTGTGTGCATATGTGTGTGTGTGTGTGTGTGTGTGTGTCTGTGTGCATGCATTCAAATGCTTGTGAGTCTTTGTGATTCTTTTGCTAGTGTATAGCACTCAGAATTGCATATAGAATTGTATTTTTATTATCAAAAATACTGTGCAAGAAACATGTTACTTTGAAGAGATACAGTGGATTCAGTTTTTTTGATTGGTCCAAATTCAGCTAGTCATTGAATTCTAAACTGTTTTACAAAACCCTTTGATGTCATACTACAGAACCTGAAAGATGTTTAGCTTCTATAGTTTCAATTTGGTACTCATAGTTCATTGTTTTGTAGTATTTTCCCTACTTAGTTCTGTTTATGCATGCTGTTTGCCAGTCTCTTGGCCTGACACAGTAGAAAGGGAGACCATTTTGTACATTGTCTGCAAGGAAGGACCTCACACACAACTCTGAACCTCATTCACTTCAGTGCAGTGCCACCAATCAAAAGCAATCGGTCTGTGTGTCTAGCGTTAAAATGTGGAAATTTGGCAAAAAAGTTTGTTTCCCTCCTTTACCTTTTAAAAGCTAATTTTCTTTCTTCCCATCATCTATAACCATAAATTATATCTGTACACATATACTATAGGTAACATTTTGAAAACCTGTTATTCTATATATTCCATGTAATTTGCATATTTCGATTTGTATTCCTAGAAATGTTATTTGAAAACCTGAAAAGTTTTCTCTCCATTATTCTTGATGCATAGAACATGTGTGTATATGTGTATTCATGTAATTTGTGAATGTGTCCATCTCAATATTTGCCATGATCATTATCCCAAAAGAAACACACTACCTATGATGTTTCCATGAAAGAAAATTCCTTATATTTGTGTGTGCTATTAGCTACAGATTCTCTTTTCAGCTGTTTTATCTGAGGCTTTGAGTGATTCCATCACCTTTTCAAATCTTACTGCAAATGGAATATAATCGGTATGGATATTGGTTTAATGATGATAATAATTATAACTTGCAGTCAGTGGGTGATATTCCTCTGATCTGTTGATTGTCACCTGGCCCATTCTCACCTATATGTCCTGTTACTTCTTAATGCAAGAAAACACCTTGAAGAATCCCCCACTCCGTTTCTGTCATCCCGAATTAGGAGATTTTTGGGAGATAATTAAAAAAATATATCATGAGCCACATTTTGTGTCATAAGAAGGTATTGAATGTCTGTTCTTCTTTGATATTGGTTTAGACGTGCTATATCTTGAAGGTATGTGGTTTTATTAAAAATGCTTGGTTAGCCTCTATATAGGGCATATTTGAATTATAGCACTTTCTGAGATTGAATGCCTTTGTGAGTTCTCTCATGAACATTTCTATCGTTAAAGAACCTTTATTATAAATGGTATGTGCCTGTAGGTGTCATATTTAGCTCTTTAGAGAAAATGTTAACGTGTATATACAATGCTAAAAGTTTCTATTTTTACAGGTACAGTTTTACAGTGTTTTTACTTTTCCGTGTCATTTTTGCTTTACTTGCACAACACTTCTGTGTCTCTCCCTTAAGGGCGTTAATTTAATGTCTACAATCCATAAGGCAACATTCCTTGGGATGTATAACATTTAAAATACAAAACAGTCTTGTTGTTTTTTCATGGCATATTTTTTAAATTTCACATCTTTTGCCCCCTTATTTTGTAAGTCAATTATCAGGTATGTGCCTAAACACAATAGCAATCCTATAGTGCATTGAATGGCAAGCTTCATACTTTCCAAGTGCTGCATTTATGTATGTATTTCACGTAGTAAAGAAGTTGTTCTTTGGCAGTATTCTTACCGATATTTCATTGAAACATATTGCCATATTTTATCATTGTCATTGCGTCTCTGATAATTTAAGGATTTTACATTACATTCTTGAATAGATATCTTCTTCAAATATCTCCCCAGAGCAAATGGGTTCCTGAATTGCAACAGTGTGTTTGCATTTTCATGGCCTCATTGGTTTGTATAGTACTTGTTGTACCCTAAACCTAAAATTATGCGCATTCCAAAACACAAGTGAAATATGCCATTAGCATGTAGATATTTTTACTGAAAAAGTAAAATATATCTAATGGTCTCAACAGCAAGTAAATTATCACTAAATCAACTTTAGGGTTGGTGCGGTTCACATCTCTGAAAATCCAGTTTCATTGAATTTTGTAGGGGATGACGGCTTCTGGAATTTGTATTCCTTCAGTGAGAGACACAGACCTTTAGCAATTCATGTCAACTTTCAATATAAGCTTCAGTGGTACAAGAGAACCATATTGAATGTGTATGTTAGAAACACTCCTGCAATATTTTGGTATTGGATCAAGCTGCTAATGTATTTTTCAGAATGGCTCCTTATGGTGCTACAGACCTCTGTTTTCTTGTTCATTTTTAGGGGGCCAAGCACCACAGGTGTGTAGGCACCACAGGTGTACAGGCACCCTACTGTTTTTGTTTGTTTTGTGTGTGTGTTTTTTTTCGTTTTTTGTTTGTTTTTACAAAATATTGATTTAAGCTGAATGGACAGAGATTGTGCTTAGTTGTATCATATATTTTTGTACTGTGACTTGTGTGGTCTTTTATAGACTTATCTGTAATATCACAAGATGCTCTGGTGCATATAGCTACCCGCTGTCAGAAACATGGGGACGATTGAGTGAACTCTCCATCAAGCGCAGTTTTCAAGAGGGAATGAGGTGGGGCTGCTTCACCTGAGAACACCTTCAAAATGACTGAAATGGAAAAAGGTTAACATTGGTGAAGCATCTCTCCACTGTAGGTGTTGGAAATGATTGTGAATTACAGAGCAATGGATTTGTTCAGAGGGAACCTGCATTCCAGCCGTGTCATCATCGTTTGTTCCTTTCATCACATTTCAGTAATGCCATCCTGTGATTTTGGACTCATGTTGCTAATCATGTATATTTTACTTAAATGTATTTTACAAACTACTGTTGTATTTGTATAAATATAGACAAAATAATTCATATATCTGTGTATAAGCTGTGTAAAATAGAAATTACTTAACGCTGCAGCTTTCATCAACTTCCTAACATTTACATCATCCAAAGAGACAGATTATTTATTGTCTGGCAAATAACATGATTTGTTTTTTCCCCCCCCCATACTACTTTGCTGCTATTAAACAATAGAGCTGCAGTTTTACAGCCTACAGTGTTATTACTGTGTAAACAGTTTATGAAAAGTTCAATAAACATACAAGAAGGATTCATTTCATGTGATGTCAAATCTGGTTCCATTAACCCTTTGTGTATGTGGGTGCATGAGTTATTTACATCCATACTTACATTTCATAATTATCTGGAAGGTTTCTGTACGTGCAATGAATACTTACCAGCCATTTTGTAATTCAATAAGCTCAAATATGAGCATTTGATAGTGAAACCTATTTGTGCATGAAAGACATGGGGCATTATTTTCCTTAAACATGCAAGCGTGACACATCATGGGGAAAGGCATTTTAAAATACAGGCCTGTAAAACACGACGGGTATCAAACGAGCCTCAAAACATCACTCTGCTGTCAAACGAGCCTCAAAACATCACTCTGCTGCCAAATATGCAGGAGATATGGATGGATCACTTTAAGGGTTGTTTCTCCTGACAAATTTTCCTATTGAACTCTATGGAAAAATAAGTCAGGAGAAGAAACCCTTCGTTATCCATCCATATCTACTGCATATCTGGCAACAGAGTGATCATTTGAGGCTTGTTTGATATCTCAGGCCCTTGATGACTTACAGCCATTTAGCCAACCATGTGTTCCATATTATTCCGGTGTAATTTACAGCTTAATCTAGTTCTACCCCCCAATTCCCATATACAGTGCCCTCCACTATTATTGGAACCCCTGGTAAAGATTAATAAAAAGGGTTAAAAAACGGTTTCACTGTTTGGTAAATTAGCTTAATCTCACTCTGAAAAAATTTGAAAAATCCAACCTTTAATTTACTTAAATGTATTATGAGGAAAAATAATCCCTCATCAGAAAATAATTATTTTTAACAAAACCACGTGTTTCACAATATTATTGGCACCCCTGCATTTATATATAGAATAAAGTAATCATTTTTTATATTTGGTCACATATCCTTTGCATGCCATGCAATTGCTACACAGTTCACACAGTATGGATGTAAAAACCCTCAAATTAAAGCTGAAAGTCTGCACTTAACATCATAGTCATTGTTCCATTTCAAATCCAATGTGCTGGAGTACAGAGCCAAAATAACAAAAAAATGTGTCACATTTGTGGAGTGAACTATATATATATATATATATATATATATAGGTCACAATTTGCCTGAATTTTTATCAAATATTGTTCAAATTCATAATATTAAATCATCTGCTTTTAAATAAGACCAAAACTTCTATATTTGGATGACAACTATTTTTCTGACCTCTAGTGGTAGAAAATCAAAACTGTTGGGAGTCGGTCTGTCAAACTGAGGAAGACAAAGAAACTACTCTGATGTCAAGAGCCATTTCTTTCATTCTCAGCTGGAAAAAAAAATGCTTACTAGTGCAATTGTTTGGCAAATACAATTTTCCTAAAGCCTAATGAAATAACTGAATATCTCAACAGACAAAACATTTAAATTAAAGCATGTACATTTGCATATTTCAAAGGTATAATAAGCACAACATTGCAGCATGGGTATACACATTATCACTGCACTTCTCTCCACAAACTCTTATCTGTGTCCACAAAGAACCAGAGAGTCTATGAATGGGGAAACAAACGCGCTAGACCACGAAATATGGAAGAACCATTTCAAACTTTAATCTGTTGCCGTTTGTAGACCTATATGTTCTTTGATTACATGTATGTGGATAAAACACCAGATAATACATATCAAATATTTGAGGTTTATTACAGTGAACCCCCAAAAACTTACTTGGAAACATTCAACAACTTCATGTTTATGAATATTAAGACATGATGTTTGTAAATCATCCAGTAGCCTACTTATACCTGCATGGGTCCACTGCAGGTTTTCTGTGGGCAGCATGGGCTAGGATTCAGTGGCGCCCCCAGAAATTTTTCATAGGGGGGGGGGGCACTGAAAATATTGGGGTGGCACACCAAAACCAAAAGCCATAACTGAATTGCAAGAATTCTATTATGTTGTTGTAGTATATAAAAATGTATACATTAAATACAAAAAAATATACATTGTTGATTTAAATGAAGAGTACCTAATGTAAAATATCAGATAGAAGCATATTATGCAGACTCGGAAGCATATTATGCATATGCGAGCCGCGAGGGGGGGCCAGCGATTTTATCAGGGTGGCCGTGCCCTGATAAATATTATTATTTATTTATTATTATCAAAATTCATGCATACAGAACAAAGCAAAGAACTACAAGACAACCATCCAACACATTTAAATCAATCCAGTACCACCCAAGTTCCCCTTAAAGAAAGCCCATAAGTAACAAAACCCTCCATTCACCGCGGGAAGACACATCTCCAGCCTGCGCGCATGGTCGCTGTGTATAGTCTACTCTACGTAGTAGACCACTGTTGTTTCCAGCCTTATTAGCTGGATTTTTACATTTTTACTGGTTAAGACTGTCTTTAGGGAAGTTGGTGTTCGCATTATGTGCTTATAAGCATATCAACAACAATAGCTTTAATACTCAATTTACATCTGTCCAGCAATGTATCAAATATGACGTGTAATCTGCTGTTATTGCTATAGTGTGTACTATATGGCTACACATCCAGTTTAATTTCGACAAAAAAAAATTTTTTAAACTGTTTTGTGCAAATTTCCGGAGTTTGCCTTGTGGACAGAAACAATTTGCTATGTCAGGTGCAGTTTATTTCTAAATTGATATCCTCACAGATGCCTGGGCCGTTTTTGTCATCAATCAAAGCCGACGCCGAGCAATTTGACAATCAAGTCAACTCTGCTCAGCTGTGAAAAATGCAATGCAGTTCGGTGCTCTTTGTGGAAGAGCGCAAGCCATGCGTGAACAATGCCCTCTCCAATCCCAGTGAGTCGGCTGTTGCCGAAGGACTTGTACCCCTCTCTTGATTTCGGAGTTTGCAGTAGCCCGTTAGCAAAATACACTAATGATTCGACTTTACAAGTGCCAACTCAAAACTTTCATGGCAGAGGTGCACGCAAACTCTGGTCGTCAGTCATCAATTGGAAAGAACTACATGAACTCCAGCCCATTGGATCAGGCGGCTTTGGATCGGTTTACCGAGGGCTTTACTGCGGAGATACCATTGCAATCAAAAAGGTGAAGAAGTGTTCGAAAAACAGGCTCGCCTCGAGGCAAAGCTTCTGGTCTGAGCTTAACGCAGCTCATCTGCGACACAAAAACGTTGTTCGAATTATAGCAGCTACAACTTGCACGCCTGCAAATGCGGACAATGATGATAACATTGGAACCATATTGATGGAGTATGCAGGATGTTTAAATTTGCAATATGCAATATATGGTACCGTTGGCACATTGGGGAAGGAGAAGTGCTTGAAATATTCAAAAGACATCACAAATGGGTTATTTTTTCTACACTCTAATTTAATTGTACATCTGGATCTAAAGCCGGCGAACATACTTGTCACCGACGGGGATATCTGCAAAATTGCAGACTTCGGATGTTCACATAAGTTGGAACTCGACCAAGATTCGTCCCCCACAAACCGCCGTATGTCTCAAACGGCGGGTACGTATACACACAGAGCACCTGAACTCCTGAAAGGGGAATATGTTACCTTGATGGCAGACATTTACTCGTTTGGAATCACCTTTTGGCAAATGATTACAGGAGAGCAGCCGTACGAAGGAGACCGCCAGCCAGTGTTGTATGCTGTTGTTGCATACAATTTGCGCCCATCTGTCACAAGCGCATTTTTCCTGAAGACGACCTGGGGCCAAGCCTGCAAGTCAGTTCTCGAAAAATGTTGGAACGGCGACCCAAGTCAAAGATCCAGCTCCATGGACCTTATTGAAGAAATTGCAATGATGCAGTCTTCTGAATAGACTTGAAAGTAGGCAAATGGGTTGGCCTACAGCTACAATGTACATTTTGAGGATGTAGGCCCAGCTGTATATATTTCGTTTCATCCTGGACGCCTTGTATTTGATTTATTATTTTAGGCCTACGTGTAGGCTACATTGTTCTAAATAGATTTGAAAGTATAGGTCGGGCTAAAATGTAGGCTACTTTCAGATAGTGTACGTCCATTTGTATGCTACTATATTTTATGTTTAATCTTAGATGCCTTGTATTTGATCTTATTTTACGTATGCATTTTGAAACCAAAAGTTTCAGGTAATCCCTTAGACGGTTATACACGTCATTCGTTTACGCATGGACCATCAACCTGTCTAAAGTAAACTGGGAATTTGTAGTAAATTTAATGGTATAACTACAATTATGTTAAAATGTAAAGAGAATATGCTCATTTGACGGAGCCAATGGACAGTGTTTCCTAAGCTTGTTCGCTTACAATTTTAAAAAATGTGTTTAGCCATAACTGCTTTAGCCTCTCCTGCGTTTTAAAAATGTACTATACTCAACTTCTTAAAAAAGAGGATGCCATTATTTCCTTTTACTTTAATCATCTTGTCTTAAATTAACGTAAATATGTATAAATAGATTAGATAATTTTAATGTTTGATACAAATGGCAATACTTTTTTTTTTTTTACATGTTTAAAATTTTCATTAAAATATATTTGGCATGTGGTGTATGTATTGTAATCAATTACAATTTTCACATTTCTCAGAACTATGACACTACAGTACAACCACTTGGGTACACTTAACCAGAGCAACCTACAGAAGTGTAGAACATCAGTTAGACTCAGGAATACAGAAGTGTCAAAAGAGGATGGCAATTGCAATGCCCAGCTCCCAGAGGTTGCAGAACTTGTTTTACAGCACTGTGATCACCAACAGTTTGAGTTTGAAATGTTTTACAGAGAGAACTTGACCATGACATAGTTTGTTGAAATCATGAAGCCATTTTACCAAAGGGCCAGATCAGGATTGAAGTAAACAAGGAAAATGGGTGACCAAATAGCATCATGATCGTAACTCAAAGGTCTGTTAGATAGTTGGGGTGATTCCATTGAGCAAAATACTGAATTGCTTGAATACATAGGCCTATCCAGTTGAAAAAAGGGCATGCAAAAGGTGAAATCTAGTCTAGGCTACAAGTCAGTGGATAAGAGCATGTGCTATAAAATACCTCGATGTAATAAAGTCAAGATGCATTTAAATGCAAAAGTTGTTACTTTATTCCATTAATTCAAGACTACTCAGTTCATTAACGTTTCCTAGTGACAGGTTTTACAGCGCACATGTGTAGCCTTGGTCCAAACAAGAACCCTTTTTGGGCTTGATCATGTTATGACTTTCCTACTCAACCTGTTGCCTACTTATTCTACTTTTTACAGTGTCACAAATCGCATACTCCTGTGCTCCGCACTCCGTACTTCGCTATGGGCTCACATCGATGCACGTGGTCGCTATGCGTGCTCGGAGCATGGAAGTATGCGATTTGGGACACAGCCATTGTTACCAAAAAATGAAGTGGTGGTGCAAAGTGCGTGGCGAACTGGTGATAATGCTTCGGTTTTAGATTTTGCATAAAAAGTTGGATAGCTTTAACCATTGGCCTGCATAAGTACCGTCATGCATTCGCGGAATGCGATTGGTGCTCGTGGTTAAGTGCAAAGGCCGCAGAGTACCCGTATGAGGACTATATATATACCGTAACAGACCCGTAGCAAGTCCTCTTTCGATAAGTGTGTGCGAGGATTCAGGTTCCTGGCTCACCGCTGTTCCATTTTACGAATAAGTCGGTCAGGAATACGTTAATATGGTAAGTATTGGACATCTTTATCAGCCGGTTGTGTGTTCTAAGTTAGTTATTTAACGTTAGAGACTGAGTAACCGAGCAGTTTGCTGTCCCGTTTAAGATGTGCTACGAGCAGGCTAGCCATGTATGGTTCCCCGCTAACGTTAGCTACCAAGCTAACATATATTATTCACACGTGTGACGTTTGCTCTAGGTTTCCCATAAGTTACTATAACAAATATGATACCAGCTAGTAGATAATGTTGGATAGGCAGTGATGGCTGGACGTGAAAACGTCTGTACAGCCAAATTGCGGATATTTCTTTAGTTGGCTGTCGTGATATTCTACCTTTTAGTTCACTAGTAAGTTCGCTGCGCGAATTCGGGTTTATAGCCTAATACAGACGGCATTACTGTACTTCTAAGTATTGATAGACTCGCTCAATTTATTTGACATTTTTTAGGCATTTAAGGACACCGGCAAAGCTCCTGTTGAAGCAGAGGTTGCAATTCACCGCATCAGAATTACTCTGACAAGTCGCAATGTCAAGTCCTTGGAGAAGGGTAAGATGCCATATTAACGTTTGAAAGGAATGTGCACGAGTAATGTAACGTTATTTACTCATTCTTGGCTGTGAGGATAATTTTTTTTACAAATGAAAATTTTGTGATTAATTTATACGCTATTCTGAGCCATTGGAATTTAACTTAACTAGCGCCTCGCAATTATTTTATTTTTTTAACTAAACATTAACAAAGTATACTCTACGTTACATCCTTCAGTGTGTGCGGACCTGATCCGAGGTGCCAAGGAGAAGAACCTTAAAGTCAAGGGCCCTGTCCGTATGCCGACCAAGGTACCCAACTTAAACATTACGAGTGCATCTCCCATTCAGTTGCATGTATTGGAGATGGTAATTGTGCACAGTGTGAACATTTGTATATAACTTGGATTAAGATTTATACCAGGATATTTATATGACGGGGTAATTTGCGACGAACGAGTTTCTTTGCAATATCGGTTGAATGCACCTTTTTGATGAGGTCCTTAATTTGTGTAATTTGACTATACAATGTTTATAAAACAACTCGCCTTACTCTCGCTGCAGACTCTGCGCATCACAACCAGGAAGACTCCCTGTGGTGAAGGTTCCAAAACCTGGGACCGGTTCCAGATGCGTATCCACAAGCGTCTCATTGACCTGCACAGTCCATCTGAAATTGTCAAGCAGATTACATCCATCAGCATTGAACCTGGAGTAGAAGTTGAGGTCACAATCGCAGATGCATAAGTGTCTCTCTGTGCCACTGCAATAAATGATTTGAAATGAGCTGTTTTTCTTTGAGAATTTATTTGCAGTATATTACTAGTTTGGTTATTTGTACATATAATAAAGGTCTCATGTTTTGTGTGTGGTTCTGTATAATCTGTTTGAGTTTGGATAGGAATCCACCACACGAAGTATTTTAAATATCCATTAAACCATTTGTTTTTTCAGGATTATATTGCTGATAAACAATTGCCAATTGTATTGGTGTAGGTCTATGAAGTTAAATATGAAAATATACCAAACGTGGTTCCTAGGTGAACATTATAACCTAATGTGCTTTTTGTAAGTTGTCTGCCAAACTCATAAATTAATATGGATGAAACTTATGGGAAACATTCAGTTCTCATTCCTGTTAAAAATGAGAAATTCCCTGCTGAAAAAAATTGGAACATTTTATCAGGAAATCTTACAATTTAAGTGCACCAATTTGTTTATGCATATGGCTATGGATCAAGAGTGAGGACAAACGGTGTGAGCCAGGCCATTTATGTAGTTGAACTTGGGTTAGTCAAGGATTGTGAGCCATGATATTTATCACACTTAGTGAATTTAAAAGTTATTGCTGAACTTACACACCCCTAGCAGATTTACTCGTGTCAACATTGAATGCTTTTTTTTTTTTATGGTTAACATCAGGTGCAGATGTGTCGCCAGTCTTTCTGGGGGAGGAGTGAATGTTTGGCAGGCTATATAAATGCCTAGCCAAAAAAACATTTTCTAATCAAGGTATACAAGAGGTTAAGATGCGTCACTCTACAAGCCAAATGCATACAACAATATGTTGGCACAGACGAGACAAGCCTGCTCCACCAATGTCCTCATTTATTCCCTGATGCCACAAAAGAGTGGCATTTTACAGTGACATGCATGAATACTGTCCACATAAATTACCATTAATTTTTAGTTTTCTGACCGCTATAAACTACGCGGATTCACTCCTGTACTTGTTTTCCACATTAGTTGCACACATTCGACAAATTTGTGCTATGTATAAATATCTCAGAAGACTAGACTTTATGAAGAAAGTCCATAGCCTTCACTATATCCATGCATAATGCTGTCCTGGATAAAGTCCATAAACTGAAAGTTGTGTTCTGAGTACTTGCCGCTATTAAGCGACAATCATGTTTTGTTTTACAACATCGCAAACGTTTTTAGGATTACACTTTTAATCCAGCATTGTATCTGCTTCATCACGTGTGAATTGCGATCGTAGTGAGCGGGAAAAGATCAATACGTCTGCCAAATTATAATTACGTTAATTAATAATGGTTGCGAAATTTCCTGACTCGCAAAGTTACTTAAATGTAGACCGCTAAAATCCAGCAGATCAAATGACGATTTGAAAAATAACTTTGCCAGTGACACAGAAAGGCGCATCTGTCCTCTGAAATAACGGGAATCCTCACAGAAAATCTCGAACGTAAAACGCGCAGTGATTGCGCGCGCACAAAGGAGTGGAATTATCCACAACGCCAGCATATAGGTTTTAAGAGCTCATTAACCTAACAGCAATGATCACCTGTGTTAATTGGATGATAAAGGGCGCGAAAGCTGGTTCACATAGGCGTGTCGTTTAAGTAGGCTACTGGTAGCCTAGTCTTTTTGTGTTGCTTCAGAGGTTGAGTAGCCAAATACGTTGTTTCAACAAATCAATTGTCCAGCTACTCTTAACCTGTGGGAAAGCAAAAAACAAACAAACAACGGAATCAGTGTATAGCCTACCCTTCAATTTCCCCTGAGATTACCCATCAGTTTTACTATTTGACCACTTCACTTAAACAGGTTGCCAATAAGAGTGGGCTATAGCGTATAGGCATAGGCCTATGTGTTTTTATTTTAACGTGCCTGGATTTTTATAGGAAGAAGTAGTTGTGCGTAGGGTTCTCCTGTTGTGTAGATAAATGTCGACAGTAATGGATTTAACAGGTGACGGCACTGTGGTCTTCCACCCTGATCTGGACGCGATGGAGTCAACATGCAACGAGCTACATGTTGGTAATTCACATAAAGGAGGGCTGTCGGACCTTTCAACGATATCCTCAATTGTTTCTGCTCAGGTAAAACCGTTTTAATTCTTTTTTTTTTTTAATACATTCTTTTCATTATGGGCCAGTAATTTGATTTACAAACACTTGGCCTATTTCACGGTGTAGCCTGCCAGGCCTAGCTCTAATGCGAACAGTAGCAATAGGCTATAGCCTAATGTTGGCAATAATTTAACAAATAAAACGTATCGGGTAGGGCCTACCACCGAGATACTGACTGTTTATTTTTGCCCTATTAGAGTGATACCACAAGCACTGCTGGACAACATCACTTGAAGGTCTACCTAAGGGTTAGGCCATTTTCAAAAGAAGAAGTGTCTAGTAATGAAGATCAGGTAACGTTAGCCCTAAGTGTTAGTCATCATTGCTGTTGACGTGAAGTGGTTTGTGTCTAAAAACTCAGAATTTTTACTGCCCCATCTCCTCATTCCTGTCCCTACAGGGCTGTGTGGTTTTGGAAAGTGCTCAGAGTGTCTTACTGCCGGCACCAAGGGGATCAGCAACTCTAAAGATCAGTGAAAAGGGAATTGGACAGGCTTTACATAAATTCTCTTTCTCTCAGGTTGGCCTTGCGATGATGCTTTTGTTGCATAATTTGCATATACTGGTCCATTTAAGTGCTTGGTAATTAATATACGTTGGAACGTTATGTATTTCAAATCTGCGTTCACTTGGAATTAATGGTGTTTTGCAATTGATTGAGTTTTCTTTTGTTTGTCCAGATCTTTGGGCCTGAGGTTGATCAAGCTAGATTTTTTGAAGGCACCATAAAAAGTCAAGTGCATGACTATCTGGAAGGCAATAATGCTCTCATCTTCACCTATGGGGTGACCAATGCAGGCAAAACTCACACAATACAAGGTAACCGCTAAATGCTTGTTAACCACATTTACTGCATTTGCATGTCTTCCTTAACAATTTTATTTCTATAGTAACCCCGTCCCCTCCCTACCCCATTTTCAGGCTCTCACAAAGACCCTGGACTTTTACCTCGTGCACTTGATATGATATTTCAGCACGTTAATGGGAAGCAATATGATCAAATGGACTTGAAACCATATCTCAGCAGTGACGTTCAGTTCCTGGATCCTGATCAAGTCAAAAAAGAGAAAAGTGAAAAGGCTGCTGTATTTGCATTGCTGAAGGAGGTCAGTCTACAGCATAAAAAATATTGGCCATGGCTGACTGTCATAGAGGGGGTGGAGGGAGTGATTTCCTCTCCTAGAAATTACTTAGAATATTGTGTGCCAAGATAATTCTACAGAGCTTCACCTTTTACTCCATCCATGTTTTTGTTTAGGTTTTCCAGTTTTGCAAGCTTTTGGGTATCTGGGTTTACTCGCCAGTTGCTGAACTAGAACTAAACTTGTGGCAGCTTTTCTAACTGCTTGATAACCATGTTAAGTACCATGTGCATCAGTCAGAGATTCTAATCTTTTTAAAGATAATTTAATTCTGAAGGGAAATGCCTAGGCTACAGTATATGCTGTTGCCATCAAGCAAGGCAGATTGCACAAGATTCACACCCTAGATGTCCCTTGTGTGAAAAATGCAAAATAAATTAAAATTGCTCCATTGAGCTATGTGAATCTTTTTTCTTAAATGTGTTCTGCAGTTAAATCACTATAAATTGGCATGCAAACAGACTTCTAAAGGTGATGTTATATGTTGAAGTAACAGTGGATGTTGTTAATTTAAACTCAACCATAACAAACCATCTAGAATTCCAGAAACTAAAAACCTGGATTACTTAATGTTGAATTAAAAAATAATAATAATAATTGCGTTTGGTTTTGTGGCACATGGCCAATTATCATTATGCTAATTTCCCACCCCCCCAACAAACAGGAAGATGATCAGCATTCAAAAGCAAGTGGAAGTTCAAGAAGTACATCAACCTCTTCGGCATCCAGTTTGTTCTTTTCATCCATTTCCTATGACCAAACGGGTAATCTGCGCACCCCACATATGTTATATGGCTCCTGTATACCTATGCTTACAAAGGAAAATCGGGGAAGGACTAAATTGAGGAAGAAAATTATTTTGAAAATCTTTATTTTTTTTATTCAACCAGTTGACTCTACTGCTTCTGAAAAGGAAAGGTACCAGTTCTCCATCTGGGTCTCCTTCTATGAGATCTACAACGAGGCTGTGTATGATCTGCTGAAGCCCATCGCATCTGGCAAGAACAAGAAACGCAGTGCGCTTAGAGTCTGTGAAGACAGCACAGGGAATTCTTATGTCAGAGGCAAGTTGGAGTTCTTTAGAATGAAGCAATCTATGACCAAGTGGTTGGAATTCGACACGTATGGATTATGAAAACGGTACAGTCCAGTCAGTTAAAATGTTTTTGCTTGGTATTGATGAGTGTCATTTTCTTCGTTCTCAGATTTAAAGTGCATAAATGTCCAAAGCTCTAAGGAAGCGTGCAAAATTCTGAAAATCGGGAATAAACACAGAAGTGCTGCTTCCACCAAGTTGAATGGGTCCTCGAGTAGAAGGTACATGCGTTTCATGAATGTATATGTTCCTGAAGCTACTCTGCGTGAATATGGTATTGCGTAGTGCACGTGTGTACCGAGTAATTTTGATTACAGAAAGTTAAAATTTCATTGAACCCCTAAAGGTTATGTACATTTCCTTTTCTTTTTATAGCCACAGTATATTTGCCATCAAACTCCTGAAAATTGATGGCTCTCAAGTTCAGAGGATATCTGAGTAAGTTTAAATATGAAGCGGAGATGGTGGTGCATCATTGAATCAAGTCCACATTAGTGTGATGCCTAAGCCCGTAAGCGATTCATTTGAAATATTTCATGCATGCCCTTTGGTCAGCTAACACTTTGTCACAGGCTCTCTCTGTGTGACTTGGCTGGTTCTGAAAGATGCAATAAGTCCAAGACGTTTGGAGAGCGTTTAAAGGAGGCAGGCAACATCAATAACTCCCTGCTTATTCTGGGCAAGTGTATCGCAGCATTACGTCACAACCACAGTGATCGGTAAGATTTCACTATGATGCGTTTTGTAGCGTAATGTTTAGTGGTCATCATTTATTGTGGTTAAAGGGATATTTCACCTTCGTGTGACGGCAGTAATTTTGTGGAGCTTACCTCATTATATTAGCATAGCGTGAATATTTGTAATGTCAGCTGTCCCTGCTGACCGTTAACGGCATCCCCGGTAGTCCCGGTTGTCAGCCTCCCCATTCACTCCCATTCATTTTTGGGACCTCACCAAAATTAATCGTTTTAAAGCACACACTAACTACGGCAGATAATACATCGAAAAAAGAACCCGGTGATGAAAAGGTACCTGTTTGTTTTGAGCTTATAAGATTGTAATGTTTAAATTGGCTATAATAGTGGAACTGTTTTTGGATATGCTACTGTGTAGAAACACAACAAGACGTATTTAGATGTTTTGTTTTATTATGACATAAACCTACAACTAACGGTAGCCTACTACAGTTGTTGAATTGACGTCAACTTTATCGTATGCAAGGATTCTTCATTGAGTTAAAATAAAGGTTTTTGCGTGATCTTCTTTTTCTTTTAAACGGTAATAAAACGTTGAAAATACATTAAATACCAAAACAAACGCGTACCTTTCCGCCGCCGTGTTCTCTTTTATCGATGTATTATCTGCCGTGGTTAGTGTGTGCTTTAAAACGATTCATTTTGGTGAGGTCCCGAAAATGATTGGGAGTGAATGGGGAGCCTGACAACCGGGACTACCGGGGATGCCGTTAACGGTCAGCAGGGACAGCTGATGTTGCTATTATTCACGCTATGCACATATAATGGGGTAGGCCCCACAAAATTACTTCTGTCACACAAAGGAAATATCCCTTTAAGGAAATGTCTGAGATTGTCCATGGTATATGCCTGAAGTGAGGAAGTTTTCCCTTGAAATTAACATTGTCTGGTCACACAAGGAATGTATTAATTCCATGCATGTTTAAGTTTAGACCAACCATGCATTCATGCTTTTCCCATCATTAGAATGAAGAACAACTATATTCCCTTTCGTGAGAGCAAACTTACCCGGCTCTTTCAGTCTGTATTCTGTGGGAAGGGCAGAGCTTGTATGATCGTCAACATAAACCAGTGTGCCTCTACCTACGACGAAACTCTGCATGTCATGAAATTTTCAGCTGTTGCCAAGCAGGTTTGTCATTCTGAATGAGTACATCAAATGGCTTTCACCACAGCCCTGCAATTCTGTATATTTTCTGCCGAAATTTGAATGCACTTTTGTACAGCTGTTGATCTCTGAATGCTAGATCATCGTTATCTTTTTTTATAACTGGTGGCTCATGCCAAGATATATTTTCTTAGTCGTGGTGTCTTTGAAAATCAAACCTCAGCTCTGAGCATGTTTATCTTGCTGTACCACAGAACTGTACCTGGTAAGACTCAAGTTTGTATTTCAGGTTGTCCAGATCATTCCAGTAAAAGCAATCGAGTGCCTGGCACCCAGACTGGTGGGTAGGGATGGGAAGCCTCTGGTGAAGAATGGGGTAATTGATGGGGAAGCTCTGGAGAGTTACCTCTCTGAGGATGAGTTGCTGGATGAGGAGGATGATGCGGAGATGTCCATCCTGCCTCAGGAGGTATTGAAGGACCTAGTCCGTATTTGTGCGAGTACAATGCTCTGCTGTCTTCTCTCTCTCTTTCTGACTGGTATAACCGTCTCAGTCCCCGGGTGTCACCTGTGGAGGTGAACATTTCTACTTTTAAAAACCACACTACTTCTCTCTCCTTTTTGAAGGATCTTCTGAATGTTATTGAGAATCTGAAAGAGAAGCTGTTGGCAGCGCGGCGCAGAAACCTGGTCCAAGAGATCGAGATCCGTAAGGAGATGGGTGACGCCATGCTGCAGCAGCTGATGGAGAGTGAGGAACTGAGGAGGTACACAGTTTAAAGTTCATGGTGCAAAAGTGACTTGTATATCAATGCCTTTTTCTCTATATGCTAACTGGAGTGATTTGTTGTCCACCTTTTTAAGCCCTTGCTTTTAGTTTCAATTTTTTTATTTTTTCTTCTATTTCTCCCCAAGTTGGCCTGTGTGAGCCAGTTAAAACGACTTAAAAAATATTTATCAATGATACTGACTACTAAAAATTAATCTTTTGTACAGCCTCTGGAAATGTAATGTTGTACTATCTGCTGTGGAGTAACCAAGTGTTTTCTTGCTTTAGATCAGACAACAAAATGCCTTAAGGCTCTACACGCTTCAAACAAACTGGTTTGTGGTTTGACGTGTTGTCTGATTGTCAGACAGTGTTATTGTTGATACCTTTTTCAACGTAGCAGCAGTTAGTTTGAAGCATGTACCTGCTATGGTAAAACCGGCAGGTTATCAAACTTCTACACATGTACGTTGTCCTTCATTGCACACACAAACTATTTGGGCCAATCAAAACAAGGACAATCCCAGAAAGTTAATTCCTTTAAACAAGTCATTATTTTATATATACAGTGCCATCCACTATTATTGGCACCCCTGGTAAAGATGAGTAAAAAGGGTTCTACAAAATTCACCGTTTGGTGAATTAGCCTAATCTCGCACTGAGATAATTGAACAAATCCAACCATTCAAATGCAGAGACATTATAGTATTGCTTGTAAGAGTACCAGAAAATAAGATATCAAGAGTCTTTTGATGTTGTTGGGTCACAGACATCAGGAAGTCATGGCATGCAAAGGATATGCAACCAAATATTATAAATGATTACTTTATTCTATATATAAATGCAATCTCCCCCACCATTCTTCAGCAGGGCTTAGTGTAAACTTGGCCACAGGAAGAGACTCATCTTTATACATCAATGCAATTCAACAGACAAGTATAATTTTGTCTTCTGTGCAATATTTGGAGTGATTTTTTTCCCCTCTTCCGTTCCAGAACTTCATATTCAATTTAAAAAAATAAATAAATAACCGGTTTTAGATTATATAGATTTCAAACCTGCTGCAGGGATCAACCTTATTTATATGAGGTTATATAATTTATACATCAAATATATGTGTGCCTCAAAGGTTGATGCCATTTTGAATTGGAATTTAAATGCAGGGGTGCCAATATTTTTTTCCATAATAAATTAACTTCAATTAAAGCTTGGATTTCTCCTTTTTACATTTTTTTTTCTTTCGGTGTGAGATTAAGCTAATTCACCAAGCGGTGAAGTTTTTCTAACTTTTTTTTACTCCTTTATCAGGGGTGCCAATAATTGTGTGTGTGTAATTTTGTCTTTTAAAAAATCTGACTTGACCATTTTAAGACCTAGTCTCCTGATTTCAACAGCCGGCAGATGGCTGAACTAAAGGAAAGCTATGAAGAGAAGCTGGAAAACACTTTTGAACTGTATAAGGATGCCCTCAAAGATCATGCCTATCAGTGTGCCCTTGTGCGGATTGAGGACGAGTATGTGCATATGGATGAGTTTTTAGACGAACAGCAGAAAGTTGAGGTATATGCTTTAAATTGTCATTGTCATGCAACCCCCCCCCCCCCCCCCCCAACCAAAAACACTTAAAGCTTCACAACAGGTGCCCCAAATGCAAAATGCATATGATGAACGTTTTTTTTAATACATACCGTTACTGCATATAAAAATGTGAAATTCCTGTGTGTAATGATTCCTCAGGAGCTCAAGAGGAAAGTGGTGGAGGCAGAGGACAGGCTTCAGAGTTCTGTGCAGTGCCCAGTGGCGGTTACCATGGAGAGTACCACCCAGTGCTCCCCAGAGTCACTTGCACAGGAAACATCTGCAGGTCCGTGTACTGTGTCTGCACAACATCCACTCCCGATGCTCAGGTTCACCTGTCAAGACTGCACTAATCTTTTTAGTGGACTCTATGTATATGTATTGAGTGATAATACTAAGATAATTGTTTGCTATGATCTGAGCACCTTGTACCTCATGACAACTTGCCACAACAATGGTGGTTATGGTATGAATGTGAGGGAATGGAAAGTACAGAATGCATCCAGGTATCTTAACGTAACAGAAAACTGTTGTGTAGCTAACGCAAACCAAATGTGGTATTTGTACCCGATACACTGCAAGCATATCAGATTGAAATGAGAATTTATGGCGAAAGTATTCTTCAGTTCATATACCTCTGCGTAATTCCGAATGCAAGAAGCACAATTGTAACATGCATTTTTTTAATGCAGATTTGGAGAACTACCAGACACTTTATGAGGCAAAATGTGCTGCTGAAAATCTCTGCAAAGAGAAAGAGGAGGTATTTTTATATTTTTTTGGGAAGAGCAGAGCATCTCCAAGTGCTAGTCTCAAAACGGTGCATTTGTAACACTGCAGATGGATAGTGCATTGCGTGTTTTGCTTTTTGGTGATTGCATTTACTCCTCAGGTGATTAAGTCCTTGGAAAAGAAGATCGAGGAGCTGTCTGAAACCCTTCAGGAAGCGGGGGAGAGCTTTTTGGAAAAATCTGCTGAAATTGAAACCCTGCGGAAAAGCCTTGCCAGCCAGGTGAATGAATGTTGGACACGTGACTACGCTCGTATCTTTAGTCGCATTTTATTTTGGATGGTAGATCATGTACAAAGCCATTCGTGGGAAATCTCACTACAATTCTATTTTTTTCTTGTTCCCACAGGCCCTTGAAATAAATAGACTGCGGAGGGGCTTGGCTGAAAAAGATACTTTAGTTTCATCTCTGACAGAAGAACTGGCAAAGCTTTCAAAGGGGCACAGTAGCCAATCGAAACCTAGAAGGGGCCTGCTAGCAAACATCAAGGAGTCGGTCACATCTCCCAGAAAGGGACCCCTCACTAGGACCCTGAGGAAGGCTGCTTCCTCTTCTGCCACCAGGAAAACGCCCATCCACTGAATTTTACCTTTTTTACTTTTAATTGTGTTTTTAAAAATGTCTTAATAAATTTCTTTGTCCAGTGTTTTTGTCTGTTTAACAATAATTAAATTGGTAATGCAGTATGTTGGTAGTCCACAAATGCTAAACGCCTCGGTTAATGATAAGTGACGCATGTAGACTGACACATTTTTTATTTTGGCTCCACTCCAGCACATTTTATTTGAAATGGAACTGTGACTGAGTTTAGAAGAGCAGCTTTTCAGCTTTAATTTGAGGGTGTTTAGATATCGGGTGAAACGTCTAGCAAGTGTAGCCTTTTTTTTTATAGTTATCTCCCATCTCCCCATTATAAGGGAACATGATATTTAATATTTTGTTGCAAATCCTTTGCGATGAACAACTGCCTGAAGTTTTCGACCCGTAATCGACTCCAGACACCATCTTTTCCCTGGCGATGCTCTGCCAGGCCTATACTGCGGCCATATTCAGTTCTTTATTTTTTCCCATCAGTCTCTTCCACAGGTGAAAACCATGCTCAGTTGGATCAGGTGATTGACTTAGCTTGTCGACCGTTCTACTTTTGGGCCCAAAACTGCTTGGTTACTTTGGCTGTATGTCTGGGATCATTGTCCTGCTACATGGTTAAGTGCTGTCCAATGAGTTTTGATGCATTTGCTTGGATAGAATAACTTACTTTCCTGTGAGGGAACTTCAGTTGTAGTTGCCATAAATAAGACACCGACAGTGGGGCAGACTCACAAAACACAAAAATGTTACATAAAGACATTCAATTGAATCAGATGTTTCATATTCAAGTGAAGATATGAGTGGAGTGGAATACATTATGATTAAAATTACTATTTGTATTATGATCAAAATTATATTTAATTAAAATGAAAAATTGAGCATCAAAAGCGGTAACAGTTCCTCATCTACCATTACTGTCTTGAGTACCTAAAACTTCAACCTGATGGAAGAGTCTCAAAGGGAGAGTTCAGGGGATGTGATGGAAGGGGCCGTAATCCGCTTTTTTTTATTGTACATTCCTGTTTAAGCGCCAATGGTAAGGGGCTTCAGCGGGGACGGCTCACGCCGGAGGTCTATGGCAATTTTTTTAGTCTTTACATTCAAGTCCGAGTAATTGACAACACCACTGTTGGAACTGGGTGATGGCAGATTGAAGCTTTTTGTCGGAGTGGGATGAGTCCACAATTACTGTCATTTGAGTACTTGATGAAAGTGAACTCAGGACAGTTGCTACTAGTTTGAATCACAGATTATTGGACAGTGTAATCTAGGACCGTATTCTTCCACATTGGACTGGTAAATGATGTGGTCAAGAGCAGTCTAAAGATTTCAGTGATCTTACTGCAAGAGTGCTGCAATTAGAAAGACGAGGAACATATTAAAGCGCTTTTATTCTGAATGCCCTTATTCCTAAACCTGTGTATTGCACAAAGCTTGTGGGCATTGTTCTTATCAAGAATCACACTTCGTACATATTATAGTATTATTTAAAGAAAAATATACATAACATAAACATCTTAACATAAACATTTATAAACATAAATTCAGTCTGCAAAATTATATACGTTTGCTTGTTTATACAATGCCAACCCACTGGTAACCCAGACCAGTATAAAAAATGTCAATCAGGCACACTGATTTCAAATGTCAATAGACACACATTCAATGGTTAAAAAGGCAACTGTTTCAGTATAATTATCAAGTGTCAAATTGAACACCTGATTCAGTTCATGAAGGAGAATAAACCATCCCTGACCGAGAAGGAAGACTATGCAGTTTGGCACTAACCCGTTTTGTGGAATGACCCGTTTTTTGGAGTGTTTTAAGCATACTAAGATAAATATTTGCTATGATTTCAGGGGTTTGTGCCTCCTGACGTCTAACCACAACAATGGTGGTGTTATGAATGTGAGGGAATTGCATGTACAGAACAGGCTAGAGGTATCCTCCAATTATCAGACAATTCTGAACACTTGATTCAGTCCATGAAGGAGAATAGACCATGCCTAGATCACCAGTGCTGTCATCATTAAGTATCATTTCATATTTGTCTTAAATTATGAAGAACCAATTATCTGCATGCTGTATATACTGTATCTGCAATGTTTCTTGTGCTTGGATTCTTGACACTGGTTTGTGGTGCTGTTTCCCCAAGGCTTGTTCTTTGTTTAAAAAAGAAGAAATTGCACTCCCTGTGCTGATAAAAGCAGATAATACCAGACACCCTGGGAGTGTCACTGTGACATTTCACCGTGATATCAATGATGATCAGTATAGTAGACCACTCACACATTGGCAGAAAAAATAAGGTAAGGTATATGTCAAAAAATAAGTTTTTTTTTCTCCATTGCTTGATGTACAATCACGCATATAAGCACATTCTGTCCATTGTAGAAATTACGTCTTGAACAAGTGATGCACATCCACCTGTCAACTGTTGCCTCTTTATGGCTGTTGTTGGTACTGGCCCTCTGTAGCTGTGAAGAAGTCATCCAGCACACTCTGCATGTAGTCAAACGTGGGCCTGTCTTCCGGCTTGACCTTCCAGCACATCTTCATGATTTCATACAGCTCGTTTGGACAGTTTTCGGGACATGGCATCCGATAACCTCGCTGGATAGCAACCATTACATCAGCATTGCTCATCCCTATGGAAGTAAACAAGGCCGGTAAGTAGAGATTTAGCCTTAGCAAACTGGGTGAAGGCAAGCAATGCAAATTGTGAATGTTTAATTCTATGTTCCTCAGTCTATTACAACAATTGTGAGCGAATCCATAACAATCAGCTCGGCGCACTCATCTGAAAGCATAACTAAATCACTGATATCTTTCCAGTCCAAACCCCAAGCTAATCCTTCCCATTATTTCTCCGCACTATAGTCACATTTCTAGAAATATCCACAGACCCAGGGGTGCAAATATCTCTATCCTTGTCCCTGTTCATTGGAACGTCCCTGATATATAGGAAGCTCGCCTCTCTGGATACCCCCATTGGCTTTAAATAATGTAAGGGGCTTGGGCTGATGCATTTAAATGTCTGGATTATTACTTAAAAAATGGACATGATTAAGATGGTTAAAAAACGTAAACAACTTTGATATAAAATGATTTATTCCTGCCCTATGTCAGTGTGACTATGTCAGGTAGTGTTTCCCATACCCCTGATTCTGAGCTTACACTAGAATACGTTTGCTCTCTGTTCATGTCTTTGACAGACAAACCTGCTCCCATGAAAATTTTAAGAGTCAAGTTATGAGCTAACCCATGGTATATACCAGAGCTGTCTGAGATAATTCAGAAGAGAAACATTGTATGGGCTGGACATTGTGGGCAACTTTGAAACATGCTTCATCCTGGTAAACAAGGCTAAATGTAGCTAATACTTAACAGCCATATCTGATTCTGGGGGTGATTCATAAAAATTTTGGAAAGTGGTTAAATCCTTGAAATGTACTAGCTCCTCCACCTCCCTACCCATCCTGTTCAATTCTAGCATCTTTACATGTAAAAAAATGAATAAGTGATGCTTTTAACTGGAGATTCTACAGTTACTAATGATCTCATATTTCATTTTAATCTAAGAAAATACTACTAAGAAAGTATTAGATGGTTTGCTTGTTACTCATGTTAAAAGTCCATAGGGGCTGACATGGCATAGACCCTGGGGTCTACATCACAAACATCCTACTGTACCACGTCAGAAAGCATGGTATCATGGAAAACTGCATATCATCTTCATCAGGCAAAATATGCCACCGTTCTTCCATAATTCAGAACAGTATCTCAACCACTCTACAGTGTGATCTACATGAGCGATCAAAACGATGACTCTGTACATTCTGTATGTTCTGGAAATCCCCAGATGAATCATGGTAAAGTTGACATCCTTATCCCGGCAAAAACTTCAACTTCCACTGTGTTTGAGCTTCTGTTTATTTGTTTCAGTAATACTTCTGAAATGTCATTCTGACCAGGACATGGTCCATTTTCTTTCTAACATTCCTGTTTGTATGTTCAAATGTGTTTTAATGCCATATTTTTTATGTTGTAAAAATGCTCATGCATACCGATGTGGAACATATTGTTGTTTATTTTGATTGTTTCATTTGTTGTTTATGAAAGAAAAGCATATGACAACTCAATATTTGAATAACTGTTAAGTAATTTTTTAAATATCCAATAATCCAATCCAACTTTTTTTGCCCCTCTAATATATCTTACAAGTCGGTGCCCTTTTGTCGCATGTCTTATTATGAATGATACAGTGAACACTAGATAAAATACAGCATTGTGCCTCTCAAAGCCATTGTTACCGTGGACCATGCTTTGTTGCTTCTCGGTGGGTCTAGACCTATTTAGTTTCAAAACTACCTGTCGGATAGAACACAATGAATTGCTGCAGATGGTGTGAGATCAAGTGTCCTTGTTACGGCTAAATGGGTTCCCCAAGGTTCTACTTTGGGTCCTATTTGTATTAATTATATTGGCTCCTCTATAAATAACTGTAAATTGCATCTCTATGCTAGTGATACTGTTCTTTATTCATGTGATCCATCTGTGCAACATAATTTAATATTCTGCATTGCATGTAATGGTACAGTGTATATACATTTTGCATTTTAGCTGTCCTTTCAATTGTGTATTGCAGGGCCTCTTGAAAAAAAGACCATGGTCCCAATGGGTTTCCCCTGGTTCAATAAAATAAAATAAATGACTATAACAATAATATTAAACTAACATTTCACACTACAGCCAATCAAAGTCTTCAGAACTTTGGTTTTCCAGTTTTAAGAAGAGGGGAAGTTCAAATGTTTCACAATCAAAATTATTTCTGGCAAGCAAGCTTACAGAATTGACTATGTACCTCCCATTTTCAACCAGAAGGTGTCAGTGGCACACTTTTAGAAAAATCTCAAAAAAATTATAAGCCTATTTTTAAATGTCACTTGACCACAATTTACAAAAAACAGTAGTGATTCTGAACAATCAAAAACTGTAACTCTACAGCAAACTTTTAAAAAATATTTACTTTATATATGCTGGAATGTGAGTTGAAATGTAGGCTTATTTTGTTGGACTGTGTGATATGTCATTATGTCTTCAATGCTCTCACCTGGGTATGGTATTTTTCCATATGTGACCATTTCATGTAAAAGGACTCCAAATGACCACATGTCTGATTTAATTGTGAATGACCCATAGTTGATAGCCTCAGGTGCTGTCCACTTGATGGGAAACTTGGCCCCTGCAAAAAAAAGTTCGTCAGCTTCCTGAAAACCCTTACGGAACAGTCAGGGTTTTTTTTGCTGAGTAGTCAACGTTATGAAAGAAATGCCTTACACACATACACAGAGAACACAGCCAAGCCCGGAACAAACATGTTAATTATTTTGAGGTTATGTTCTGTCTGTGTCCGACATCAGATTCAGGGAAATATATGCAAATATGAAGCCTGCCCATCTTATGTTGGTGACTTTCTTTTCAGGATAAATGCTTTGACAGTCCAGGCTATTTGTTTGGGATAGTAACAATTTTTTGAATTCATCAATTTATAAAATGGCATAATATATAAGCTTGAATATGTGGTAATATCATGTGTGAATTTAACTTCCACAATTTAGTTAGTTGATGACTAAGTGAGTGCAATACATGAAATGTTGCAAAAGTGCATAAATTCCACCTACCTTCTCTAGCTGTATACTGGTCATCTTCAATTACTCTCGCAAGGCCAAAATCAGCAATCTTGCACAACAGGCTCTCAGAAACAAGAACATTTGCAGCTCTGAGATCTCTGTGAATGTAATTCTTCTTTTCAATGTAAGCCATCCCCTCTGCAACCTGAAAGGAACAGTGCTATTCACATCAGAAAACTGTCTAAATTGTGCTCGATATAACGGTTCCGAAATGGTTGGTTCTAAATTGTGTAGTAGCACTTTTGATGCTGTAACTTAACACCAATCACAAGACGTTAAAATACATTTAAATGCACATTAAGGCAACAATCTTTTTTTGTTGTTGTAATTCTAACATTGTAGCTATGCCTGGATGCCAACTTATCAGGCAACACTGCACAGCATGACAGTTATTGATAGATAATTTCCACACAAACAGCAGATGTGCTGGTGGCCATGACAACAGAGGTGTGGTATCTCCTCCATTAGACCATAGATCCTGTGCTTGTTCCACCTTAACACACTTTCAACTGAAAAAAGAGAACTCTGCAGTGAGAAAAAACATTATTTTATTTACTGTAAGACCTTGAAATACTCTGACTATTAACAGTCACTGGTGCAGTGATGGAAAATAACCATATAATATACATGCTTTATCCCCTTCCAAACCTGAGACAATTTTGTTAATTTCTGAAAATAAAGTAAATTTTGGTCTGTGATATGGATAATACTGTACATAATGTATATTGACAGTAAGTGGGTACCGCTGTTGTGGCTTGGCCATAATTTCTATCGGCTTCAACTATTGTTTTTGCAAAGATATAAAAAATGATTTACACACTGCGGAATAAACATATTAACAGCCCAGTCATTGAAATGGCAACAATGACAATTGTGCAAGCTGAAGTTCCCCTTTTGAGGTAGCCAGTGGAAAAACTGACATCACTCAATTTGTTTTCCCATGCCAGCAGTATCTAAAGGCATCTATGCAAATCTATTTTTGAAATAATAATTACAAGGCTTGTACAATCTGAGGCCAATATTAATAACCGATATCTGACTGGCCCCCCATTGGCTGATTCTGATGCTGATAGCTCCCTGCATTACATAATAGTATACATGTGAACTACAACCAGGTTTCTACATTCATGGAAGAAGTGGATAAGCTCATGTCAACTCATGAAGTGAAAATGTAATAAGTTGTATTTGTATAGCAAAATATTTCAATAAAATTTTTGTACTTAATTTGAAGTATGTTTAAAATGTACTTTTAAAAAGTACTTCCAAGTATAGTCTCAAACACACCGTTATACTTTAAAAGTTTGTTTCAAACACACTGGTGACAATTACATTGTACTGCAAGTGTATTTAAGATACCAACAAATCATACTTTTTGTTAGTGCACTTAAATATACTTAAGTACATCAAAATAGTCCCATTTTAACATACAGACATAGTGCACTTAAGTACACTAAAAAATAGTCCCATTTAAGTATGACTTAAGTTCTACTTTTGAACAACTTTAGTGCACTCAGTATACTTAAAGCACTGCCAATTTAGCACAAAGTACATAATTAGTACAAAACCTACTAAAAGTATACTTTTAAAAAGTATATTTCAAGTATAATCTTTTTTCACCTGGGCTCCCTCCCTATTTTGCATCAACTTTTTTGGCCATTATATTGGCCATAATCATAAACCAATACCGCTAAATTATTTTAAGCTATTATCAGCCGAGACTGATAAGGGCACAATATTATCAGCATCCCTAATAACATCTATGAGAACAAAATACCCTCCTCCCACCCCTTAGTGTCCAAAATTAAACAAACAAAACAAAAACCTTCTTACCTGGGCTGAAAAGTCTATCAGTTTGGGTAGTAGCACCTTTCGACCTGATTCAGTTTTTAAGAAATCAAGCAAGCTGCCTGAAAAACGAAGATATAGCCCTTTCAATTTACTGACAAACCTGACACAATATTTGATCAATCTTCATTTCAAAGCTACCAAAATATATACCCAAATGGAAATGAATGCATGAAAGACATGACACAATTGAAAAATGCATTTTTACATACACTCCTCTATAATTGGTTAGACTATGGCAAAAATAACATGGATGGAATATAGAAGGTCATATGTTTAGCTACCGTTGGCCATGAACTCGGTGATGATGTAGATGGGCTCGCATATAGTGACCACGGCATAAAGTCGCACCAATCTGTTGTGCTGTAGGGTTTTCATCAGGTTGGCTTCCTCCATGAAGGCCTCTGCAGACATGGTCCCAGGTTTCAGGGTCTTCACTGCCACTTTGGTGCTGTTGTTGTAGAAGGCTGACAACAACAAAAAACCCACGTATTGTTTAGTACAAACACTCATTTGTCAATGTACTATACATGCAGTTTGTACACATTTGCAGACAGGGCCCTCAGGATCAATGTCCTGCTCTTTGTAGGAGACAGTATGGGGTACCAGTTAGAGTACTGACCTTATGACCAAAGCATTGAAAGTTAAGTGCTCCTCTACCATTGAGCAAATGTTATCTGAATTTTTTCCATAAACATTGAACTAAATGTTCAGAAAATCAGTATGGCATGGGCTGTAGCTTCATGCTAAATGAAAAGGCAGCACTGCATTTCTTTAGCTTACCCCAAGACAGTGACTGACAGACAGTGTACCAACAAGTAACAAAATGCAAATGAAGCATGTCATAAAGATTTACAAATTTCACCAACAAAGCGAGAGCAGAATGACATGCAAACAAAAACAATGAGTGCATCGCAAACAAAGGCTCCTTTCACCTCCATTCTGGCCCAGCAGTGCGTCTCCATAGGCATATTGTGCCTCTATAGGATAGGGCATATTGTGCCTCTATAGGATAGGGCATATTGTGCCTCTATAGGATAGGGCATATTGTGCCTCTATAGGATAGGGCATATTGTGCCTCCATAGGATAGGGCATATTGTGCCTCCATAGGATAGGGCATATTGTGCCTCCATAGGATAGGGCATATTGTGCCTCCATAGGATAGGGCATATTGTGCCTCTATAGGATAGGGCATATTGTGCCTCCATAGGATAGGGCATATTGTGCCTCCATAGGATAGGGCATATTGTGCCTCCATAGGATAGGGCATATTGTGCCTCTATAGGATAGGGTATATTGTGCCTCTATAGGATAGGGTATATTGTGCCTCCATAGGATAGGGCATATTGTGCCTCTATAGGATAGGGCATATTGTGCCTCCATAGGATAGGGCATATTGTGCCTCTATAGGATAGGGCATATTGTGCCTCTATAGGATAGGGCATATTGTGCCTCCATAGGATAGGGCATATTGTGCCTCCATAGGATAGGGCATATTGTGCCTCCATAGGATAGGGCATATTGTGCCTCCATAGGATAGGGCATATTGTGCCTCCATAGGATAGGGCATATTGTGCCTCTATAGGATAGGGCATATTGTGCCTCCATAGGATAGGGCATATTGTGCCTCTATAGGATAGGGCATATTGTGCCTCTATAGGATAGGGCATATTGTGCCTCCATAGGATAGGGCATATTGTGCCTCCATAGGATAGGGCATATTGTGCCTCCATAGGATAGGGCATATTGTGCCTCTATAGGATAGGGCATATTGTGCCTCCATAGGATAGGGCATATTGTGCCTCCATAGGATAGGGCATATTGTGCCTCTATAGGATAGGGCATATTGTGCCTCTATAGGATAGGGCATATTGTGCCTCCATAGGATAGGGCATATTGTGCCTCTATAGGATAGGGCATATTGTGCCTCTATAGGATAGGGCATATTGTGCCTCCATAGGATAGGGCATATTGTGCCTCCATAGGATAGGGCATATTGTGCCTCTATAGGATAGGGCATATTGTGCCTCTATAGGATAGGGCATATTGTGCCTCCATAGGATAGGGCATATTGTGCCTCTATAGGATAGGGCATATTGTGCCTCCATAGGATAGGGCATATTGTGCCTCTATAGGATAGGGCATATTGTGCCTCTATAGGATAGGGCATATTGTGCCTCCATAGGATAGGGCATATTGTGCCTCTATAGGATAGGGCATATTGTGCCTCTATAGGATAGGGCATATTGTGCCTCCATAGGATAGGGCATATTGTGCCTCCATAGGATAGGGCATATTGTGCCTCTATAGGATAGGGCATATTGTGCCTCCATAGGATAGGGCATATTGTGCCTCTATAGGATAGGGCATATTGTGCCTCTATAGGATAGGGCATATTGTGCCTCCATAGGACAGGGCATATTGTGCCTCTATAGGATAGGGCATATTGTGCCTCTATAGGATAGGGCATATTGTGCCTCCATAGGATAGGGCATATTGTGCCTCCATAGGATAGGGCATATTGTGCCTCCATAGGATAGGGCATATTGTGCCTCCATAGGATAGGGCATATTGTGCCTCCATAGGATAGGGCATATTGTGCCTCTATAGGATAGGGCATATTGTGCCTCTATAGGATAGGGCATATTGTGCCTCCATAGGATAGGGCATATTGTGCCTCCATAGGATAGGGCATATTGTGCCTCCATAGGATAGGGCATATTGTGCCTCCATAGGATAGGGCATATTGTGCCTCCATAGGATAGGGCATATTGTGCCTCTATAGGATAGGGCATATTGTGCCTCTATAGGATAGGGCATATTGTGCCTCCATAGGATAGGGCATATTGTGCCTCTATAGGATAGGGCATATTGTGCCTCCATAGGATAGGGCATATTGTGCCTCCATAGGACAGGGCATATTGTGCCTCTATAGGATAGGGCATATTGTGCCTCTATAGGATAGGGCATATTGTGCCTCCATAGGATAGGGCATATTGTGCCTCCATAGGATAGGGCATATTGTGCCTCCATAGGATAGGGCATATTGTGCCTCCATAGGATAGGGCATATTGTGCCTCCATAGGATAGGGCATATTGTGCCTCTATAGGATAGGGCATATTGTGCCTCTATAGGATAGGGCATATTGTGCCTCCATAGGATAGGGCATATTGTGCCTCCATAGGATAGGGCATATTGTGCCTCCATAGGATAGGGCATATTGTGCCTCCATAGGATAGGGCATATTGTGCCTCCATAGGATAGGGCATATTGTGCCTCTATAGGATAGGGCATATTGTGCCTCTATAGGATAGGGCATATTGTGCCTCTATAGGATAGGGCATATTGTGCCTCCATAGGATAGGGCATATTGTGCCTCTATAGGATAGGGCATATTGTGCCTCTATAGGATAGGGCATATTGTGCCTCTATAGGATAGGGCATATTGTGCCTCTATAGGATAGGGCATATTGTGCCTCCATAGGATAGGGCATATTGTGCCTCTATAGGATAGGGCATATTGTGCCTCTATAGGATAGGGCATATTGTGCCTCTATAGGATAGGGCATATTGTGCCTCTATAGGATAGGGCATATTGTGCCTCTATAGGATAGGGCATATTGTGCCTCTATAGGATAGGGCATATTGTGCCTCCATAGGATAGGGCATATTGTGCCTCTATAGGATAGGGCATATTGTGCCTCTATAGGATAGGGCATATTGTGCCTCTATAGGATAGGGCATATTGTGCCTCCATAGGATAGGGCATATTGTGCCTCTATAGGATAGGGCATATTGTGCCTCCATAGGATAGGGCATATTGTGCCTCTATAGGATAGGGCATATTGTGCCTCTATAGGATAGGGCATATTGTGCCTCCATAGGATAGGGCATATTGTGCCTCTATAGGATAGGGCATATTGTGCCTCTATAGGATAGGGCATATTGTGCCTCCATAGGATAGGGCATATTGTGCCTCCATAGGATAGGGCATATTGTGCCTCTATAGGATAGGGCATATTGTGCCTCCATAGGATAGGGCATATTGTGCCTCTATAGGATAGGGCATATTGTGCCTCTATAGGATAGGGCATATTGTGCCTCCATAGGATAGGGCATATTGTGCCTCCATAGGATAGGGCATATTGTGCCTCTATAGGATAGGGCATATTGTGCCTCCATAGGATAGGGCATATTGTGCCTCTATAGGATAGGGCATATTGTGCCTCCATAGGATAGGGCATATTGTGCCTCCATAGGATAGGGCATATTGTGCCTCCATAGGATAGGGCATATTGTGCCTCCATAGGATAGGGCATATTGTGCCTCTATAGGATAGGGCATATTGTGCCTCCATAGGATAGGGCATATTGTGCCTCTATAGGATAGGGCATATTGTGCCTCTATAGGATAGGGCATATTGTGCCTCCATAGGATAGGGCATATTGTGCCTCTATAGGATAGGGCATATTGTGCCTCTATAGGATAGGGCATATTGTGCCTCTATAGGATAGGGCATATTGTGCCTCCATAGGATAGGGCATATTGTGCCTCCATAGGATAGGGCATATTGTGCCTCTATAGGATAGGGCATATTGTGCCTCCATAGGATAGGGCATATTGTGCCTCCATAGGATAGGGCATATTGTGCCTCTATAGGATAGGGCATATTGTGCCTCTATAGGATAGGGCATATTGTGCCTCTATAGGATAGGGCATATTGTGCCTCCATAGGATAGGGCATGGTGCTTATATGTAGCTTCAGATCTGAATTCAGTCTTGGGAACAGTAGAGATTGTCTGGCAGAATGTATTTTTGTTAGCGAGACTACTATCCTACATAAACAGGAAATAATCAGTTAGGCCTGCTACAAACACTTGGATTTGGTTCTCACTTGCCTCACTTTCTTGACTACGAAGGATATATTTTAAGAAGGAAAAAAAGTAAAAATGTGGATTTTCAATAAAATATATATATTCTCTTACAGAAATGGCGTTAGAGACACCTTAAAATTATTTAGTAAATGATCTTGTTTCATAGGTTCATTGGGTTGAGAATGAAACCTACTCATATCAGGCATTTTGAGTGACCGTATAGCGGTTTTGTTTACTGTAAAAAAAAAACCTCTTACAAGAAGCCATAAAAGGAACTGCGCAGCAGAACGGTTCAATGGTTTCCTCCTTGTCACAGAGGAAAGACGTTTCACTTTATTTTTTAAGACAGGGAGACCAAATAAACAAGGGGAACATCCTGAACTCAACAACCTCACTCCTTTTGTATATTTGCAAAGGCTGGCTATTTCCTGGTATTCACAGCTGGTATGGGTATGAAAAGCACATGAATAACCATCACATCAAGCTGAGGTAATATATATTCAACATAAATCAGATTCATTTATCATAGGTACTGTGATATTAGTCGACTAAATTACCATTAAAAAAACACTGGAGTTTCACAATGTTAGTTTCCCCAACATCATGTAGTTTCTCACTGTAATAGGTATGGTCAGTCCCTTCGAAGCGCTTGAATAATTTTTTCTCAAGATGTTTCACAATGCTTACAGTCAGGAAAGCAAAGGCTATTTGTTGACATTAATCATTTAAACCACTTATTTTAGATGAGAACTGATACATTTGGTTTTTTTAAGCGTTACTGATTGATTCTGGTCCAAATCTTAACATTTTACTGCAGTCAGCGCAAAACAGCATAAACCCAAAGGATCTGGCTCAAAAGTGTCTCTAGTGGTAAAATGTTAGGTACTGCACGTTCAGTCTGTTTGCTGACCGCATCATTATAAGCCCAAACGAGGCTATGCGTGCCGCCCCCCTACCACTCTAAAACAGGCCCATCCTCTCATTCTCCATCATTGCTTCTGCCTCGGCTGCTACTTGCGGCTCGGCAGGAGCTGAAGCTAGCGTGTTTGTGTGTGTGTGTGTGTGTGTGTGTGTTTGTGTCTGTATGATAGAGAGAGAACAAAGCAGCCACTGTGAGTGCTGTCCAGAGTAGAATGAGCAAAAGGCTACTCGTAAAAAAAATAGCTGGGGCGTGGTTTGATACCTGGAGATCAGCCCCTATATTATTACCTTATCACGCCCAGATTTTGGCATTTTTCAAATTTATAAATATGTGTAGCTAAACCAGTGTGCTTCATTACCCTTTAACAGAACATGTGTATGTCTATGCACACTTGATATGTGTCCCTTTACAATGCATATTTAGCAGTTATTTATTTTTTGCAGGCTTGCACTATAACACTACAGAATTAAGTCACTGGCATACCATCTTATTTTTTCTGCATGATATGTTCAAATAAAAAGTTAATCTGAAAGTGTCTGACTCACCCATCCACACTTCACCAAACTGTCCAGCTCCAAGCTTTTTCACCATCCTGATGGACTCTTTAGAGATCTCCCACGCGTCTTTGTCCCATGGCATCTGCGCTTTCGGCTTCACACATGGCTTCTCCAGCTTCCGGCACAGTCCATCTGCTTGCTCTACACCGCAAATCACATTCCCTTCACATGGCTGCTGTTGTATTCAACTAACATTTATTTAATATACACATAAATAAAATGACCCAGTGCAATCACATATACACAGGAAAATAGGCCATCCGTTTTATGTATGTCATTTCTAAATACGAAAGCTGGAGGTCTGGCGTGGTCACTTCTAATTAGCAGCCCTCTACACAGACACTCCACGTCATGCTGTCTGTGTAAGAAACACAGTCTTCCCCAAAAGACTGAACTTTGTTCCTTTCAGGGTTAATAAATTTTATAATTTGAATTTTGAACTCATTTTGAATCTTAACTGAAGAAAATACAGTAGGCTTTACGTCATCCTGATTATTTTCTTTGGTTCTTTAAGTATAATATGAATAACTGATTATTTTTATTGCATCGGGCCTTTATGGTGTATTGCTGCATGGTTCTTGCAGATTGACTCTTGCTCCAAATTAACTTGCAACACCCACTTGCAATGCTTAAAACATTGAGAGATCATTAATAAAAACTAAATGTCAGGAAAAATTAGATGGCACAAGAAAATGTATGTGTATGTGCATAAAGTGAATCTGCCAGTGAATCTGTAGCATTGCAATTTTATTGAACAATTAACCGACAATAAGAAAATAGGAGGAAAGCTGTAATTAGACTCACTCTGGTAATGCTTTATCATGCTGTTGATGTCAGAGAAGTTGATTTTCGGCGATACGTAGAAACCACCATTGTCCATCGAGCGGATTTTGTAGTGCTTGACAGCATCTGCACCCTGGCCATCGACATCTCTGAGTGAAAGTGAGTAACTTCCTGTTTGAAACAAGGAAAAACAGAAGCACCCAGGAGGGAAATCAAACAGAAATCTCCAGGCTTGATGGAAATGTGTCTAATCTTGCAGTATGCTATGTACAGTTGTGTTAAAAAGAAATAGCAGTACAACATCAGTAACCTGATGAACCACTGTTATTAGTAGTAGTGATATTTCTGCATGGCAAATAATTTACTGTTGTAGGAGTGTCATAGAAAAAGAACAGACCCAACTGTCATGACATGCTGCTTGTTCTGAGTAATTGACTCATTCATTGAAAAGGGCGTGTTCAAAATAATAGCAGTGTGGAGTTTAATTAGAGAATGCATTCATTCTGTGAAAAAACAGGTGTCATTAATTGTCCTTTATTAAGGAAGAAGGGAAAAAATTGTTATATACACATTGTTATAAAATATATTTATAAAATTTCAGTAAAATGGGCTGTTCCAAACATTGTTCAGAGGAACAACGTAATTTGATTAAAAAGTTGTTTGGAGAGGGGAAAATGTATAAAGAAGTGCAGCAAATTATAGGATGCTCAGCTAGAAATATCTCAAATGCTTTAAAATGGAAACAAAAACCTGAAACACGCGGAAGAAAACGAGCAACTACTGTTAAAACGGATCGAAGAATAGTCAGAATGGCAAAGATTCAGCCAATCATCACCTCAGAAAGATCAAAAATTATCTAAAATTACCTGTAAGTGCTGTTACAGTCAGAAGACGTTTGATCGAAGCTAAGCTATCAGCAAGAAGCCCCTGTGAAGCACCATTGTTGAAAAACGGCATGTGCAGAATCGGTTAAAATTTGCCAAGGAACACATCGATTGGCCCAAAAGAGAAATGGCGTAACATTCTGTAGACTGATGAGAGTAAAATTGTTCTTTTCGGGTCTAGTGGTCGTCGACAGTACGTCAGACGACCCCCGGGTACTGAATTCAAGCCACAGTACACTGTGAAGACAGTGAAGCATGGTGGAGCAAAAATCATGGTATGGGGACACTACGGTGTTGGGCCTATTTATCGTATACCAGGGATCATGGATCAGTTTGAATACAGCAAAATACTTGAAGAGATTATGTTGCCGTATGCCGAAGAGGAAATGCCCCTGAAATGGGTGTTTCAACAAGACAACGACCCCAAACACACGAGTAAGCGAGCAACATCTTGGTTCCAGACAAAAAGGATTGAGGTAATGGAGTGGCCAGCTCAATCCCCCGACCTCAACCCCATTGAAAACTTGTGGGGTGACATAAAAAATGCAGTTTCTGAAGCAAAACCCAAAAATTCACAGGAACTGTGGAATGTAGTTTGTTCATCCTGGGCTGAAATACCTGTTTCTAGGTGCCAGAAGTTGGTTGACTCGATGCAACGCAGATGCGCAGCAGTTATCAAAAACAATGATTATGCAACTAAATATTAGTTCAGTAATTTAAAGTGAAGTTAAATCTCGAAAAAAAAATTCAGTTTATACAGTAAGTGTTTGAGTTTGAAGAGAAAAATGTCGACACTGCTATTTTTAAAAATAGATTAATATTCCTTTTTTTTGCTTCCTGTAAAAGAATAACGCAGACGTGATAAAATTTCTTAATGCTTTGATTTGGAATTGAATGTGTAATGTTTCCACTACATTTGAAATATGGAACTAAAAGCTATAAAAAAATATTTGCACTTTATTCACTTTCTTTAAACACACTGCTATTTATTTGAACACCACTGTATACATTTTTCAACCTAAACCCGCAACTCAATTACGGAACTTATAGCTGTCTGAACTTATGGTTGTGGTGTCAAAAGAAGAACCGTACATTATCTCCACTCTCCCGAGGCAGCTGCAGGGGGCGTATATGAGCACACTTTCGGGTGGGATTGGAGATGCCAAATTTATAGTATAAAAAAGAAAATATCTGCACTGCTGCCAAAGACCTCAGTCTATAAATGTTGCTATCATATACCGCCTGTGTCTGAAATGTACCCGATTGCAGTATGACACGAGAATTATTGTGAATGTTTGTAATAAAAACCTAACCACTGATTTACAATTAGTTATATTGTGGTGGCTGTGGATATTTGGCTGGCACCCTTAGGAGGAGAGGGTAAGTTCTACAGTTTAACTTTGTCTTAAAGTCTAGGTAAGACAATGGCATTACTTAAATGTACCTTTTGATGTTTCACTCTCTCGAATAAGGAAAGATCCTGGTTTGTTTGCTGGTGCCAGCAGTTGCCTCTCAGCATCTTTTCTGGTAATAGCTTTAACAAACCATCTGCGTAACATAAAAAAAGAGAAGCAAAACAAAGGTTTTTCAAGAAATGAGCATACGGCCATGTTAAAAAAAATTTGTTCCACTCTATAATTTTCTCATGCTATTTTGTATAGATGAATATCAGCTCAGATACATGGATGGTACAGCAGACAAATGCGTCCCCTTTGGTAATTCTACTGTGAATGCATATTCAGTCAGATAGCACAAATATGGCAAGGTATTTTGTTGCAATGTTTCATGATGGTAAATGCCAGAAAATGCAACTAATGTCAGCATTTGTAATCAGTGAACTGTGCGGTCAAATGACTTACTCCTCAGTCTCCATTGTGTTTGCTTCAGCTACATAATTACATGGAATGAGGCCTTCTTTCTTTGTTACAAGAGACGTTGCTCTCCACCATTCTCCTGTCCTGTAAAAAATGACAAAATGACACATAAATAAAACAGTGAATGCCATATGACACTGCTGTATGTGGTGGAAAAAAAAAAGTGCCTGAAATAAATGTTGATAAATAACAGCCCTTTCTGTTTGCTGGTTGAGTAGTCCAATTCAATGTGCCACTGCTAAACTATCAACAATTACAAGCCATTCAAAAAATATTAAAATCTACCCCTGTAAAATTCATGCCTGATGTCCATAGTAAGCCGGTGAATTTATGGTCCTGTTACTGTGCTCCTAACATTCTCCAAGTAAAAATATGTAAAATGTCACAATGTCCCACAGAAATGTAAGTAAATATAACATACTCCTGGAGAACTTTAAGTCGCTCTCCCTTCTTAAACCCCAAATCGTCTGCATGTTTTGCTTCATATGGGTGCAGTGCAATCACTATTTTGCCAGATTCTCTTTGCTCTGTAACAGAAAAAGGGTTATTATACTGTCTTTGTTAAATCTGTTCACTAAAATGATATCCGTACAGTAAAGAAGAAAGACAAACATACCTTCCAACGTTTGGAACACTTGGCCAGGCAGAAGTCCGTCTTGAGCTGAAAAACCCTACGGAAAAAACCCCAACAAAACTGAGTATTTCTGAAATTAAGCAATAAACAATATGCCATGCTTCCAGAGCTGAGTTCTGCAAAAGGATCTAAAATATGGTATATGGCTCAAAAATAAGGTTTAGAGTTTAAGAGAAGCTAAATGCAGTTCAATATGCTAATCTGATGCTGCTTGATTCTTCCTTGGGTAACAGACACAAAATGTACATGCCATCTGTGCTGTCTGCATTGGAAGAGATTAAATCAGTAGTCATGCATTATATGTTGTTCTTATTTGTTGTTCTTTATAATCAAAACCAAAACTCATTTCATGTTACCCCCTCTCTTTAAAATAGAGCCTGTTGGATGGCGACATACTTCTTACCATAATTTCATACAGTATGTCATAGTTCAGGAAGAACAATGCATTGTTTGGTTTTGATTTTCTGAAAAAAAACTGTTCTTGGTTGTTCAGGTGTACCATTTTCATTTAAAAAATGTTTTAAGGTGAATGAAGCACAAATTCCAACATGCACGGATGACTATTAAACGCTGAATAAAGTTAAATATATAAAAATCACTGCACGACAGGTCATGCATGATAAATTGTTCATACACTACAGCATGGGTAGGCAACCCTGGTCCTGGAATGCCAAAGATGTTCCTGGTTTTTGCTCCATCCAAATGTATAACTACATAATTGGATGAATTATCAGGTTTAGGCAACACAGGTGACCATATCCTGGATGCACTCAGTATTTCACAATTCAGAATTTAAATATCAGACTCTGGCTCTTACTAATCCGGCAAACTCCTGCAACCAAGCTCAGATGGAACAAAAACCAGAAACATCACTGTCACCCCAGGACCAGGGTTGTCTGCCCCTGCACTACAGTGTGTGAAAGCAACCCTGCTGAGTGAATTGACTGGTTCAGGGAGGCATGCTTGCTCAATTTGACTGACTACTTACTATAGCATGTGGTTTACTGGAAGTGGGACCCCTCACATATCTATTTTGGTCAGTACGTACTGGTTGGGATTTCTTCTGATCACGCGCACCTCGGGCTTCATCACCAGTCAGCTTGGATTTTCTACAACCCATATTTTCTATAAAAAAAGAAGAAGAAACAATTGTTGCAGTACTCAATGCCACAGCCTAAAAGAAAAAGGGAGGTGAGACAACAGACGATGTACAAGACACAACATCCCTTTAGTCAAATCCCACAGTTGCATGACACCTATTTTGATTTGAGAATTGTAAAGCTTTAGCACGTCACTCTAGAGCAGGTTCTGTGAGCATACTATGTTTGTAGTCTGCATAATTCGCTTAGTTTTAAACTAGAATTGACTGCATCCAACGTTTCATTACATGTGGAACTCTATTGAATTTGTGAAAACACACACACACACACACACACACACATATACACATGCGGGCACTTACACACAAAAGCTTAGATATACCAATGAGTGTTAGAAGGGAACCGTGTGAGAACACAGTTTATTCACATCTGTATTAATTTGGCTGTTTAAATGTAGGAATCTTTCATCATTGTCAGGCTTTCCTACAACAATATTCCAATAATTTAAAGTATAAAATTGCAAAATATGACAAAAAAAACTTGCACATTCAGTACATACAACTACTTTAACACAGAGCATTAAGTGGCTAAAAAATAGGTTTTAAATTCCTGTTGAAAGATTTACTTCAGTAATTAACACCCGATGGTGTCTTTACATCAACGGCAGCACACACAACTAAGAGATCATCTTCAAGCATTACAAATAATCACCTGTTCACTAATAGTAATGGTTTGAGGCTTGTTTGATACCTCAGACCCTTGATGACTTACAGCCATTTAGCCAACCATGTGTCCTGTTTACAGCTCCCCCAATTCCCATAGAGATCCATTCAAATGCAGAGCGGTTATAGTATCGCTTGTAAGAGTACCTGAAAATAAGATATCAAGAGTTTTTTTGACATTGTTGGGCCAAAGACATCAGAAGGTCATGGCATGCAAATTATAATCAACCAAATATTAAAATATGATAACTTTATTTAAGTTTATGTTAATTTGTCCAATTACTTTCAGTCCCATAAAATGGGGGGACTGTGTATAAAAAGGGCTACAATTGCTACACAGTTCCCCCAGTATGGATGTACAAACCCTCAAATTAAAGCTGAAAGTCTGCACTTTAACATCCTAGTCACTGTTCCATTTCAAATCCAATGTTCTGGAGTACAGAGCCAAAACAACACAAATTGTGTCACTGCCTAAATACTTTCCGTCCCCTCTGTCCATGTCAAATAATGTCACCTGTTTTAACAGCTAAAATACCGCATAAAATGGAAATTCTAATGCTATTCCATCAAGAAAGCTGTATGTGAAATGTCATGCCTGTACCTTCTACCAAACTTCAGAAAACTGTCCGTTAAAGATTTGCAACTGAGAAAATGTGTTAACCCACAAATGTGACCAGTTATGTGTATTTAGCCCTCTGTCAACATGGCAGTATAGGAAATAGTCAAATATGGTCTAGCCAGCAATACGCTCCAGAAAATAAGCTTTCCAACTATATCCCACTCAATCAGTTCAGTCCTAAAATCGCACAGGCATAATACCATGAAATATGCTAACAGAAGCTAACTTTATACATTGTGTACTTAGTGAAGGTGGTATATAATGATCTAAATGAACTATTTATGATCATTGTTGACCATTATTTTGTACATTTTATGAAACTAGAGTAATCATATAATCAAAATATATCAAAATTGATAAATGCAATAAAATAATGAAATTGTGGGTGGTGTCTCCCCTTAAAATGGTAATTTCTACCTAGATACGAACAGAAGAATAAGCACAGCCAGATTATTTCCATGATCTACCATTACAGTGCGTTTAGATGAGAGCATTCTGCTCTTATTTCACTCTGTCTTCAGACTAATATTACAAATCAGTATAAATAGGACATTTTAAGAGACATAATTGGATCATTACAAAACGCAATAATGCAATTTGTATTGACTGTCATAATTAAACTAGGATTTGCAAACGGAGTTGCACATTTACAGCTGTTTTACCAAGTAGGACATCTTTCTCTGAATGGAAGAAAATTGATTTGGTGTATAACATTGGATGTTTGATCTGTTCATCTAATGGCAGTTATATGTCTATAACAGTGGTAAGATGATTGAAGCACGTGCTTGAATTTCAGTACCTATGAAACATCACAAATATCAGTGAATTTTAAGAAAAAGGTATCGGCCTAAATGTGAAAAAAAATAAACTTGCTGTAACGAAAAGCTGAGGGCAAAGCCTGCTGCAGTTAGCCAAATGCATCTGGCTACACTAGGACGCAGAACAACTGTCTTCATTCCCAGTTTTATCCATATCAAAGCTCAAATGTAGACGTCTTCAGCTCTCTTGCTGGGACACAGAGTGAATAGGTATGCCAAACGACCAGAAGAGTAACATGTTCCAATGGGTTGTCCTCACCTTGCCTCAGCTTTACCTCTCATGCCCTGGTCATGGATCTAAACATGTTGTTTTAACACGCGTGCAAATGTGAATCTGCATATCTATAAAAATCCCCTTCCTGATCCATGATATTTGAATGGCATAGCTATTATCTAGACTGGAATCCTGGATACGTCTAAGATTGTCAGTATTGTCGCTGATACTAGTTGAAGACTTACATGGCTCTAACCGGTTAATGGCATTGATTGTACGGATTGTTCACATTTACCAGTTTTGCTAACACAGCCAACTGAAGACTCGCATGCTATTTTTTCTTCACTGTTCACATCCAAAAAAATATTGACTCTAAAACCACTGATACAACACAGGATGATTTATGAATGGCAGAAGGACAGAAATGTGACTGATAAACCTATGAAGAACAAAACCTTTCAATTGCGCTGTAAATTCTATTCTGACCGATGAAAACATTACGTCTTTATATGAATACAAACATTTTCAAGTGAAGAAAATTCCCTTCACATTTAGAAATGGTGGTGCACTTAGGCACGGTAGATGCTTGAACAGATACTTTCAGTGATGGAACCAGTATTTTTCTTCCCATAGAAAGCACAGAACTGTTCATTCAGAGGTATTATTTCCTCTAACTTTGGTATTTGAGGAAATGATGGCCTTCAGAGCAGTTTAGCTGCTAAAGCTCATTATGCACAATGTTCTAGTCTCTGACCTAAAAACAACAGAAACAACTGGGGTATTCTCAAATTGTGTCTCACCTAGTTCTTATGATGAAAAAATGTATGTGTCCTCTGAAGACGCATGTGATGAAACTACTTGTGAAACGTAATTTCATTTTCAAGAGAGGCAAAAAATGTTGACTAAGAACCACAATTTCCAGTTGTTTTATTCCTACTTTCTCAAAGTAATAAAACCAGATTTGTACACTCAACATATGTTAATTAAGAGAAGCAAAGTTAAATTCCTTCTGTGAGTTATTTACTGAACCAAAGAAAATATTTCTTGATGATTTTATTTTGGAGGAGAAATGTTGAAGGACAAAAACATGGGCAAATAAATGATCCATTATCTGCTTGGTAGAAAATACCAAACATGTTTGACTATTTCAAAATGTTAAACTTATAGTGCTGCTGATGGTTGTTGCTCTGAGAGAAGCCAGCTGTCAAGTCATTATATTTTTAGGTTCCTGACAGGAAGCTGGAAGAACATTTTGGTCAGATTACTGTCGTGTGCCCCATGCAAGTAACTTCACACTTCCTCCAAAACCCCTACAGTAAGTAGGCGGAGACTGTGGTTAAAACAGAACTCTGGAGTTTATACTGAACAGATTATACTCATCCATACATTTATTTGCGTCCGATTCCAAAGCCAGGTTTCCCTTAATCAGGAGTTTCCACTGGGTTTATGATTAATACATTTGTTATGGATTCTCCAAATACAGTAAAAAGCCTAAAGCTGGTGCCGTCACAGTTTTGCCTTATCTTGGAGAACAGTATCTGTGATGAACCCCCCTCAATACGGCACAAAATTGACCTGTGTTTCTCAAAAGTGGTGTTCAGCAAGTTCTGTTTATCATTTGTTTTTAAATAATACATTTATAGAATTTTACATTTCTGAATAGCAAACTAAAAACAAAGTAAAACTCCAATGCATTGCGCAGGCTAGATGGTATTTTAAACATTGACTTAATGTAACTGAACAAGCTGCCATAGTTTAGAAGCACAAGTACTCTGTGATCAGAGAAAAATCTTACCCTGGAGGAAAAAAGATAACCATGGCAACCGTTAAGCACGTACCATTAACTCGTGGAATTTATCAAAAGTACACTAATTACGCTGGACTTCCTTTGGCAAGATGTTATCAATTATCAGCTTAAGTTGTGCGACTGCATTAGCATGGTCTATAAGGAGCTTGTAAATTGCGTATGTTGACTAATAGAAAGCACTGAAAATTATGATTTTTATCATATTTTTGGTCTGCAACAGCAGCACAACACAGTTAAGTAGCCTACACGCCCATACCGTCGAATACGTAAGGTTGGCTAATGCCTTATGCATTCTCTACCCCAACAATCAACGAATATGTAGTCATATTCAAATATATCATCATCAAAATGACCAAAATACAGCTTTTACATGTGGGCTAATGTTAAAAAAAGGCTAAAAAAAATTAGTCGGTAGGAAACATTAGTCACTTCGGTAACTTGCCGCATTAAGCATTTTAATCGAAAGATCAACTAAATTCCGATGCGGTGTAGCCTACCAGACGACACTAGCCAATTTAAAATCATCTTAGACAGAAACGGCATAGGCTGTGCACATAACGAGTCAATAGGCTACACATAACGATAGGAATCAATAAAGAACCAAAAAGCTTCAGGAATATCTGGAATAAAATTTGTAAAAACATGAGAGACTACTCACTCAGTCTGGAAGACGACTAGACTATAACTCTCCAGTGGTTATCCAGGTTAAATCGTAATCACTATCCGACTTCCTTTCTAAGTGTGCCTACTGAAGTCCGTCTCCAACTTCAGTAACATCATCCATTTCACAGAATGAGGAACTTGATGTTCAGTTTCTGGCCGATCTTTTTTTTTTTTTTTTTTTTACTTCCTGGTGCTAAGCGTTTATAATTATAGGCTATTTGTATTAACACAATTGTGTATTTCACAAAGCAGTTCCCGGAGACATATTTTATAGACATTATGAAAGTTAGCCTACAGAAAGCAAAAACAAAAATGAATGTGTTTCATAAGCTCAGCCAATCACATTACATCACTGGGCAACGTGCATTTATAGTCTATTCATTTTCTTGAGCACCCATACAAACTTAAATATTTAGTAGAAATACCATTCATATAAAGCTAATTTAGACCTAATGACAGCCTCTTAACAACCCAACAGACTGTAGCCTACATTTCACCTAAACCACTATATCGTTAATTAACAAAACTGCAAACGAACAGCTCTTATGTAGGCTAAATGAAAAAGCTCCCATAACTGGTCACAAAACAAAGATCAAGGGAGAAATATTGATATAATGTCATAGCCTACTATTAACGTTAACGATAATGTAAAACACTAATTGATTAATTGAAAAATATTTGTATAAGTAGCCTAAACTATGAGGATACAGAATGAGGAACATATACAAAAATACGCACGCGCACACATGCTAAACATACTCGCTAATATCTTCGTGACCGATGTTTATTAATAGCTATAACAAATAATTAACATAAGAGCCCTTTGGAATCTAAAGAATTAGAATTTTAGCAGCTTTTAGCTAAAATATTATACAATAGGCCAACTGTTTCCACAGAAGTAGGCTACAATAGGTGAAAAATAACCCCAATATGTTCCAAATCGGATCTGAAACCTAATGTTAAGCCTTCACCTAATGACCATGTTTTTGAGGTTGCTTTATGTTATCATTAAAACACCTAGAAAAAGAAAGTAGCTAACTTTTTGTTTTGTTTTTAAAGTAAAATGACAAATACGCCCACATTTAAGTTTTGCAATATATACAGTGATCCTGGATGCATGAATCGGAACAATTCGCATAGCCTGAGTTAACGCAAACTGTCACTAAAATATGGCTACATAGCTGAAATTCACATTGATATAGTTGTACTTCTCCGCAAGATGCATTGTTTACAAAAACAAACAAAAAAACATCAACTAAGTATACTTTCAGTATATCATTCAAATATAAACCAAGAGATTTATTAGCTTTACAAAAAAACTTGATTTTCTGCTGGGAAAGGAGAGTGATGAGAATTACAATTAATAAAAAAATATTATTCATTATTATTCATGAAGTCATAACTGGACAATTATTTTTATCTTTGAGGAAAATGCAACTCAGAACTGAATCTTATAAGCTTCCTCTTTTGCATCAATTGGCCATGAGAACCTTCAGCATTATACTCCTTAAACATTGAAACCAGAGCTCAAAAGAGATCACGCTTTCAGTATGGTGTATTGCACATTGTTCCCAGCTTGTTTAGGGCTCCCCAAACCGATAATGTATCCTGGCAACGGAAATACAAATTATCTTTAACCACAATTAGGAGACATAACAAGAAAAAAGATCACCACCTCTTAAAAGCTGATGTATGTATGAGGCCTATTGTTTTATTTCTTCCAGTATCCTTGAATAACACCTGCTGTTAAAAACCTTGTTAATCATGTTTTTTCTCCAACAACTCCTGATGTAATGAAAGTGGCAGACACCTAATTGACTCAGGAAAAGGGAAGTATGTAAAGGTGCATGCCACAAACACAGGGCCCTATAGCCTAGTGTGTTTGTTTGTTTGTTTGTTTGTTTGTTTGTTTGTTTGTTTGTTCACATCAGCCATGGTGCTTCAGGTTAACATTACAATAACAACACACCAGGAACCCACAGGTAACCAGTTACCAGAGAGCCACTAATCTGATTAGCTTTCCCGCAGTACTATGTGGCCTATAGAGTGGGGGGGGAAAGCTACTGGCTCAAAAATGAGAACATCAGTGATGTACACTTCAGCTTCTGACCTCAATGTGCCGATTTCAGTGGCACAGTAGTTACTTCCGAGGCAAAATTCCTGATTTCAAATTGTGGAGAAAAAGTAAGTAAAAAATAAGTAAAGAAGAACACTCCTTAAAACAATGTAACTGAACAGCCCATCTCCAGAATGCCTTAGGTCTATTTGATGATCTACCTTTCTACTACTGAATAGAACTTTATTTATTTAAAAATTGTAATTCACAGCAATTTATTTCAAATGCATGTATGAAACATATCAACAGCATGCACATTGAGTATAATATTAGACTTTCCACTGAAAATACCCATTGAGTTGATCAGGACTTAACCACATATTCTCTGTCAGGGCTTCACCAAAGCATTTTATGTACAAAATTTACAGCGGAAGACAGCACACAGTGGGAGAGGGAGTGGTAAGATAATGACCGTAAGATGACGTCCAAAATGCACTTTGCATAGTAATCGATCAGAGGTCAACACTAATAGCATCCCTTGCTTGTTGCTTATAGATAAGATAAATAACATTTCCTAAGTTGCTTGTGTTTGGTCTCTTCCTGGCAGGTCAGCAAATTCTGGGGCTCCAGATAATCGGACTGCTGGACCACATACTGTGCTGCCCCAGAAAACAATCGGACTGAGATTTTAAACTGTCTTAATACTGTAAAGGAGAAGTGCAGGGGTTCCCATGGGCCACACCCAATAACCTCCGAAGATCTGGCAATTAATTTTTGTTTAGGGTATGTCTGTGGTCTTCATTTCAAAAACCATATATTCTGCAATACTGAAATCTACACTACGGGGCATTCAATAAACATAAACTTAATAATATTATTGAGAATATTTTCACTGCCACATGTTTTTATCATCCACAACACTTGTATTATGTCAAAGAATTTAAATAATTTAAATCTCAGGAGGATAAGAAAAACCTGGACTCCACTAACTCCTCTTACAAAATACAAGTTAGGCCTGAGAAGCTAGGCCTTGTACAAAATAGTCACGGTACATATCTGGAGTTATCACAGTAGCTTTTACATTTTCAAATAGAATCAATTTGAAGACAAATAATTCTGATATTTTGGCTACTTCGGAAGTCTGTATCAATTTACAATTGCTTGTCGTAGCTGAGCTGTCAAAGACGACAGTGTGATATTTATGTGGAGAAGAAGAGTGTTTTGATCTTTGTACATATTTACACCGGAAAACAAAACACAAACACCAGGGGAACATTTCCTGAACACTGTTTGAAGTTTTGGGAGTACCCAAAAAAGATGACAATCTGCACCCAAAATGATCTCGAGAGGCTAAGATGATTTTAGATGATACCTTGGCAGGCAGCTGCAGTCTTCAGAGCAGCCCCCAGCCGTAGCTGCAAGGAGTTGAGCTTTTCTGTGTTTGCGCTCCACTGCAGATAGAAGGCACCTGCAGGCCCAGTCATTCTACGCCAATTGCATTTCCCTCTAGATTTAATATGTAGATCCTGAGGCTCATTCACTTGTTATCAGACGGTAGAACCTGCTCAGTTATCCGATCATCAGTCCCCAATGTCAATGATAGTTGCAATGCACATATTTATGTCTGTAGTGATTTAAAAATATGCATTCCAAATTATTCCATTAACTTATTGGCAATTTTCTGATTCTTTCCATCAAGATCAAGTGTAGCTACTGTGTGTGTATATATATATATACGTCACGTGGCGCGACATGTAGTCCAGCTGTCTCTCGTGTTTGTGTTTGTTCATTTGAATGTATTTTGTTGTGTCGGGCTTTTCTTTTTTCTTTTTTTTCATGCGCTGTGTGTCTGTTGTGGGACGGGGAAGCGGGCTGCTCGTTTTGATAATATTTACAAATTGTCTAGTCGGGATAATTTTGTTTGTGGTCGTCACCATAGAGACGCATTCGCAACATATGCTCGATCTGCAGCTACACAGTATACCATCGCTCTTCCCCGGAATGGAAGATGTCGGGTCTTATCCAGGACTGCATTCAATATTCAAAAGGCCATCAGGGAAGAGAAGGAGAAGATAATGCGGGGGAGGAGTGAGGCGACGAGTGGGAAGGCTGACGCAGTTCGATGCTCCGTGTTGACAGTGGACTGCAACACTGCGTGTATGGAGGAAAGTCATGGAGGCGGAGTTTGTGTGTTGGACTGCTTGATAACACTGGACATCTCGGGACAGTGGGGGCTATTTTTAATCATGACGTTTGGCTGTAGGTTATTCCACTTTAATTCACTTAATTAGTTTGATTAATGCAATGATTTTATTGAATGTCTTTATTTGATATGTTTGTTTGTGTACTGTGGGTCTGCCCCACTGTCTATGTCTTTTTTGTTGTTGCTGGTGCTGGCTACAACTGAAGTTCCCTAACAGGAAAATAAAAGTTATTCTATTATATTCTATTCTATATATATATATATATATATATATATATACAGTGAGGACCATAATTCATTGGACAGTGACACATTTTTTGTTATTTTGGTTCTGTACTCTAGCACTTTGAGTTTGAAAGGATAGAATGACAATGTATTACACTGGAACAGTATGAAACGCATGGTAGCTAACGTCAGTGACATAAGCTAAACTAGTTTTGACTAGTAGCGAGTAAGTTAGCAAACGAAAGTGTCTTTATTCCACCACTCAAACATTAGACGTTAGCTTGGTAGCTAGTTTAAGAGCAGCAGCACTGAAAAAAAGCCCCTTTTTCTTGCTTGCTTGCTTGCAAGCTAGCAGGAATGCCCTCGACATGACTGTTTCCTGGAGCACTGAGATAAGCTATTATAGTTTTAACTAGCAGCAGAAGCTAGGAAGCTTAGTTTTTACTCATAGTGAGTAAGTTATCAAAAGCGTCATTATTTCACCACTTAAACGTTAGACAATGTTAGCTTGGTAGCTAGTTGAAGACCCTCTGATAAAAACTTATGTCTGGGTTGTTTCTCTTGGAGATGGAGCAGCGAGAAACACTGCAAGCTTTTTTGCTTCTGAACGCAGCCATTTTCAATGAAGATATATTGTTCAGATGTGAGGTGTGCGTGGCCGATTTCATTACAAAAATAAACATATATGTAATTGAATTATTATTTTTTTTAAATTATAATGAAATCCCATTGCTACATTATTTTCCCACATATTAATTCACTGTTGATGTTAACAGAAAAGTTGCCCTTTAAAACTAAACTGAAATATTTTAGGTATTTCAAATAGGGTGACTGAAAGCACAGAGAAAACATGAAAGCAATGATCTCCTCCAAGCCTTTTCTGTTATTTTAGCTACAGTGTAGCTATTTTACTGGGCACCTGGGCAGAATGTTAATCATATGCAGTCCCTGGCTAATGTTGCCAATGCTCTGATGGTCCAGTATACTTCAATACATTTCTGATATCTGAGCGGAGATTAGTGTGATACTAACACAAATAACATGCAAGCGTGGATACAGATATATTTGTAAAAAGGAGGGTGTGCACTTTAATTGTAAGCAAATATTTATAATAATCTGTGTCTTTTACTTTTGAATTTTAGCAAAGCACCAGGCCAGTGTGCCGTAATGGAGGGTTTCTGTAGATTAGCACTGCCCTCAATCTTACTGTTGTTTAAAAGTGCCAACAGAACAGGTTTGTATTGATTGTCCCTGCCTGCAGTGCTACACAATTCAATAACTTTAATTGAAATAATTTCATAGTATTTTTCAAGGAAAGAATACAATTGCTACTGTGGCCTTTGATGCGATATATCAACATTTTCAGATGGAGTGAAGTGCTGTTAAGCTAAAGATTTTGGAGGAACTTTGTCCTTTTAGTTGTTGCTGGTTAAATTACAAATGTTTTCTACCTCTCCTGCATATCAAATGTGAACTGTACATATTCACTCCTGCCAGCAGGGGGCAGCTGGCCCAAGAGTTTACTGAATATGCACTGCTTCTTACAGACACAAGCTAATTTTACTACACATCCCATCCCTCAGCAGTAGGCCTCAGTTGTTGTCATTAATCACACTGTAATGGTGCACAATCTCTATCTGTACCAGATAATATCCTGGTGTGAGATTTGACACTTAGACAATTTAAACAATCGAAAGACCCGAACAGAGATGGGACTGGGGGCAGTGGCTCAGATTAAAACAACTTACCATAACAGTTGTTATGCAAAATACTCACTTGCTATCTTGAATAATGCTACTCATATAGAAGCAATGCTTACATGCAGACTATCAAATTATTTTATTGTGATGATCAGAAAAGAGAGAAGAGCCTGTGGCTTGCTTGCTGCTCAGGAGCACGCCGCAGTTCACCATGTAACTAGGCAACCAGCACCTCTATCTTAATTCAAGTTACAAATAAAAGATGATGCCTTTGCTCTCTTCATCAATAACATTCATTCCCTTCACAAGAGACAAAAATGCCATAGAGTCAATGATTTAACACAGATTTGAATGTTACTACTATACAGTTCTTCATTTTGTTAAGGCCAATGCCTTGGTGCCAAAACAGAAAAATATGAAATAGCACTTTCTTCAAGACACTGGTAGTCACTGCTGCTCAAATTTACTGGGGATTTTTGAAATAGCTGAACAGGCCCGAATACGCCACGCCTCAGCAGAAATGCACCAGGAGGAGCATTCTGTCTCTCTGTCTCATCAGTTGCTGACGGCTGTGTTTCACCATTATAAAAATGATGCCTGTTTAAAGATGGGTTTCAGACAAACCTAGCGACACTCACATTCAGGGATGCTTCACAGACCGCGCCCCCCTCTACATGGACTCATGCCATCTGTTTATAAAGCCTTTCGAGCCGTTGAATTTCTATCGCCTCTCAAGTTTTCACTATCCATGTAGAGCAAACACCTGCAAAATCCTCCCAGGGGAGCCGTTTCCTTACCTCAAATACTTCCCAGGTGTACCAAGAGCGCCACACACTGTGGGTTTGATTGATTGACGTAGACTAACCAGTCAGATTTATCCCAGGCTCTCCCAGGTTTTTACTGCTCTTCTCAAGAATGGGAGAGGAAGACTCTGTCCTTACTAACGACTCTGGTAGCAGGGCAGAATAAAGATGGGAGAAGACTCTGTTCTTACTAATGACTCTGGTAGCAGGGCAGAATAAGCGAATAAGGATGGGAGAGGACTCTGTCCTTACTAACGACTCTGGTAGCAGGGCAGAATAAGCATGGGAGAGAACTCTGTTCTTACTAACGACTCTGGTAGCAGGGCAGAATAAGCATGGGAGAGGACTCTGTCCTTACTAACGACTCTGGTAGCAGGGCAGAATAAGCATGGGAGAGGACTCTGTTCTTACTAATGACTCTGGTAGCAGGGCAGAATAAGCATGGGAGAGGACTCTGTCCTTACTAACGACTCTGGTAGCAGGGCAGAATAAGCATGGGAGAGAACTCTGTTCTTACTAACGACTCTGGTAGCAGGGCAGAATAAAGATGGGAGAGGACTCTGTCCTTACTAACGACTCTGGTAGCAGGGCAGAATAAAGATGGGAGAGGACTCTGTCCTTACTAACGACTCTGGTAGCAGGGCAGAATAAGCATGGGAGAGAACTCTGTTCTTACTAACGACTCTGGTAGCAGGGCAGAATAAAGATGGGAGAGGACTCTGTCCTTACTAACGACTCTGGTAGCAGGGCAGAATAAGGATGGGAGAGAACTCTGTCCTTACTAACGACTCTGGTAGCAGGGCAGAATAAGCATGGGAGAGGACTCTGTCCTTACTAACGACTCTGGTAGCAGGGCAGAATAAAGATGGGAGAGAACTCTGTCCTTACTAACGACTCTGGTAGCAGGGCAGAATAAGCATGGGAGAGGACTCTGTCCTTACTAACGACTCTGGTAGCAGGGCAGAATAAGCATGGGAGAGGACTCTGTCCTTACTAACGACTCTGGTAGCAGGGCAGAATAAGGATGGGAGAGGACTCTGTCCTTACTAACGACTGGTAGCAGGGCAGAATAAGGATGGGAGAGGACTCTGTCCTTACTCACCACTCTGGTAGCAGGGCGGAATAAGCACGGGAGAGGACTCTGTCCTTACTAACGACTCTGGTAGCAGGGCAGAATAAGCACGGGAGAAGACTCTGTCCTTACTAACCACTCTGGTAGCAGGGCAGAATAAGCACAGGAGGAGACTCTGTTCTTACTAACCACTCTGGTAGCAGGGCAGAATAAGGATGGGAGAGGACTCTGTCCTTACTAACGACTCTAGTAGCAGGGCAGAATAAGGAAGATGAGGCATACTGGTCTGCATGATTATATCCATGTTACACAGGCATCGGTGGTGATTGTGCAACATTCCCACCTTTCAAATGCTTATTACCTTATTAAGTACAGTAACAGAGAAAACTGTCAAAATCATACGATAATTGGAAGCTCCAGGGAATGGTCGCTCTGGTGTATGCGGTGTATCTGGTGTATTTTTTCCAGCAATTATGCTTATGGCGCTTAAGAAATCATTACCTTTACAGAATTAAAACACCTTAAGAGAATTCTTGGGATTGTGTACTCACAGATTTTCTTTATTTGCATTTGCCACTTTTAGAATTTATGTTTTAGAGCTACTCACTCTATACTCACTGAATTTAAAATGGACTGACTGTAAAACATGTAAAGTCCATTGTTTAATTGTTTTACATTTGGCTCTATAAAAGCCAGATAAGTACTTTCATCAGTCTATTGATACTTCCACACACACTAGTAGTTCAGTATTGCCTCTAAATCTAGATCTACTGGGATATGCTCTGCAATTGATTTATAAGACACAAAGTAAATTGAAATAAACAAACTAAAATAAATAAATATATAAATACGAATTTAAGATGATTCAGGATCATTCTCAAACAGAATTAAGACTGCTCTGTGAATTACCAATGATTCAACAGAGGAGCGAGAACCACACCATTAATAACATATTATTGCAGAACTGCAGAATATCAAGAACATAAATACCATTCATAAAAAAACTTGACAGCTCCTTTTATCATAAATAACAAGTTTTCATAGGTCAAAATATTCTTGACATCCCAAAGCATATCAATCCCAGTAGAACATCAAGAAAAAAATCTCCACATGAAAGCTACATCAAAGGTTCCACTGTGTAAATATTCATGTAAAACAGGATACATTTTTTCAGTGCAAATTCACTGTGAATAGTGTGAATGCCTGGCACAGTTTTGCCAAGAAGAGCACTTTGTAATAACTTGGGCATTAACAATAATTAGTAATAACGTTAAACTATTCTTCAGTCTAATGAAATAAATGAAATACATACAAATAAACTGACAGTCAGATGTGAAATCTATTTCAAGACTGGGGATGAGCTGGATTTCTATTGGGAGTTTAAGAGAAAAGCTCTTGTGTCGTGCAGACTGGTGTTCTTCTACTAGGAGCTGAATGTCAGTTAGGAGGAACACCTTACAAAGTCAGCACTTTCCCCTGGGGGAATTTCTCTCTTCTCGCAATGCACTGTATAAGCACAGAAAGAGATTTCTTATCCTCTTGCCCTCTGATACTGGCATCAAGGCGAGACTTCCTTTTTCCAAAAAGAAACCTTTATTTTTCTTTTCCTTGACCGGCCATTGTTGTGGTCCACTTCTCATACGTATATATGCGTCTGATGTCAATATCAAAATTCTAATGGTGTTAGAATTCTAATGGCATTTTAATGGTGTTAAAAACCTGCAAAGCTTTGATCGTTATTTTTGTTCTTTGTAAATCGCCCTCTGTGGACCTCAGTGGTTCTGCAAATATACAGTGCCTAACCTTTAATTGAAGTAAATTTATCCCGAGAGAAAAAAATCCCTCATCAAGAAATAATTATTTTTAACAAAACCATGTGTGCCACAATTATTGACACCAAAATGTAACTGAAGAATTTTTTCCATTTATATTTTACTTTTTAAAGTTGATCAGAGTGTTTAGGAACTTTCAAGCAGTAATCCATGACTTCCTGTTTCCCTGGGGTATAAATATGAGGTGACACAGAGGCCATATTCTCTTATTCATACATCAACAGGGGAATGATAAGAGAACACACAAATCAAATTAGGGAAAAGTGTGTTGAGCTTTGTAAGTCAGGGAATGGCTATAAAAAATTGCTGCTCACCTAAAAATGTCCATATCTACCATTAGGGCAATACTTAAAAAGTTCAAAGCAACTGGAACTGTTACAAACTTGCCTGGAAGAAGACCCAAGTTTATTTTGCCCCCACGCACAATTAGGAGGATGGTAAGAGAGGCAAAAAAAATCTCCAAGGATCACTGTTGGAGAATTATAGAGGAAAGCAGCATCTTGGGGTCATCAAGTCTCCAAAAGTACCATTAGACGTCACCTCCATGCTAACAAATTATTTGGAAGGCATGCCAGAAAAAAGCCTTTCCTGTCATTTCACCACAAACGTAAGCACCTGGAGTTTGCTAAATGCTACTGAAACTTTGACTGGAATCGTGTTCTATGGTCAGATGAAACAAAAATTGAGCTTTTCGGCAACCAACACTCAAGGTGGGTTTGGCGTAAAAAGAAGGATGGCTATACCGAAAATAACCTGATCCCCACTGTTAAGTATGGTGAAGGTTCTGTGATGTTGTGGAGCTGTTTTTCCTCCAAAGGCCCTGGGAACCTTGTTAGGGTACATGGCATCATGAACTCCTTGAAATACCAGGACATTTTAAATCTGAATCTAGCTACCTCTGCCAGGAAACTAAAACTGGGTCGTCGTTGGATCTTCCAGCAGGACAATAATCCAAAACATACGTCCAAATCAACACAAAAATGGTTAACTGAACACAAAATCAAGCTTCTGCCATGGCCATCTCAGTCCCTTGACATAATCCCCATTGAAAACCTGTGGGCTGAGCTGAAGAGGAGAGTGCACAAGAGAGGACCTGATCTGGAGAAATTCTGTAAAGAGGAATGGTCTCAGATTCCTTGCTTTGTATTCTCCAACCTTATTAGATGTTACGGGAGTAGACTCGGTGCTGTTTCATTGGCAAAGGGAGGTTGTAAAAAGTATTAAATGCATGTGGTTTTGTTAAAAATAATTATTTCTTGATGAGGGATTTTTTTTCTCAGAATAAATTTACTTCAGTTAAAGGTTGAATTTTTCTAATATTTTCAGTGTGAGATCAAGCTAATTCACCAAACGGTCACCTTTTTACTCATCTTTACCAGGGGTGCCAATAATAGTGGAGGGCACTGTGTCTCCTGTCTGGAATCTATCTGGATCCAGAGGTGTTCACTTACAGGGGTACAGTTTGAAGAGGTGCTCGCCTGTCTCTTTACCCATTGCTTTGACAGTTGAGGTCATGTCAGTAGCCCAGGAAACACTTGCATGCAGTCTCCTGCTGTTTTTAAAGTTTTTCTTCCATGTGTTTGAAGCCTCCTCTTGAACAAAAGCAGTAACTAAAGAGAGCTTCATTACTTTACTTTCCGATTCTGAAATTCATGACTGCGCTGGAGTTGTGGTACTAAATATGAAAACATTAAAAATGCTCATTGGGGTGTGTTGCCATTCCAAAGTTTACACTTACAGCTGGCGGATTCTGTCCCTTGCAAAACCAAAATCATGTCTGCACTTCATAATCCTAGGTGTGTCGTCCTCTGTTAGATAGCTATATCGCAGAAGGATACAGCACGTTGTATACTGTATTTCAAACCTCTCCTTCAAATATGCCCTCATGTGCATTGGAGCAGGATAGTCGGGAATGTCAGATGAAAGCATAGCACTCCTGGGTTTATTCTTTCCATTGTTGTCACATTCTGGCCTTTAGAAGAGGCGCTGGGGAATGTAAAGTGCAGATGGGAACCTGCTGATGTCTAGGCTGAGATACGGAGTGTTGGTTTACACTCTTTCTCTCCCCCAGCCTCTGCAGGCTTTGCACAAGCGACACCCCCAAAACTGGTTTCTAGACTAGGCGTCTGCCTGTCACCCCAGCAACAACAGTGGCATCAATACCTTTTTTTCCTTTTAAATATCTTTGAGTATTTATAAAAGATGTGACAACTTCAGTTTGAGAATTTTCAAAAGAAGCCTTTGACAAAAACAGAAGCATTTCTGGCATGAGCTGGCAGGGACACTTGTTGGTGCGTTGTCTCACATCCCACATTGAGCTTAATGCATGAGCCATGTTTAACTTTTCTGTTTCATCCTCAGAGATGGTGGACAGATTTTTTTTTTTTTTAACAACTGCCTGTTAAGAGTAAAGTGCTCTTGCTCCAGCTGAGAATCCATTTTGTTAGTTTATGTCAAAGGATCGATATCGCATTGCTTGTGTCTGCTAGTTGTGCCTTCACACAGAACCAGTGGATAAAGAATCAACAATAATTTCTGAATCTAGAGGAAAGAAGGCAAACCATTTTATGTGGCCAGTTGTAAAACATTTTAAGCTTAATAGGGATGGTATCAATTAAAGCACAAATTTAGCCAACAATTTCCCCTTTTCTTAACAAATTTTAAACTGCCAACAATTGGTAGCCAGTGGGAAAACTGATGCATTTTTGAGGGGAACTAATTCAGTTGCCACTCTGGCTGAATTAAACCCCTGGCAGAATGGCCATAGTCAGCTAAAGGTCTGGTCAAATGTTATGACAGGGCCCAATCGGCATGACAAAATGTCTTTGCTGACTGAGCTTTTTTGCCAAACTGCCAACTTGTTTTAAATAAACTGTTTTTTTCCTATTCTTACAACTGGCTTTGAACACAGAAATCTGGTGGAACCAAGTGTGAAATCACTCAACTCAGTGTTGATCAAGACAGAGCATACACGTGAGAGCTAGCTGCACATCATTTATATAAAAGAACCATGTGATTTATGTCACAGAAGCAGAAAGTATAAACAATCAGATCCTGGCTCAGTACTACTATTCTCTGTTATAATCATGCCTTTCTTTTAAATCCCACTTTCTTCTTGTTTATTGTACATGTCTGGGTGATGGATCAGAATCTGCCGACGTAACAATTTAGGGAAGAAGCACTGCATGTGTGTGTGTGTGTGTGTGTGTGAGCACGTAAAAAGAGAATGCATTCGAGTACTGAGCTGACGGAGGGCTTGTTACTGCAGCCTCCTGGCTGTGTTCCCACTCCTCACAGAGTTAGACATGAGGCAGACTTCCCAGACAAGACCCCCTGTGGGGGCGGGAGGGCAGCGATACCACAGCCTTCCACCCGACACGCATCCCGGGGCTGCAGTCCGCATGCTAACGCACGGCTAACACTCCGATATCTTAGTGATTCAGACCAGGGAGGAAGGCATGCCTGGTCTCTTTCTCGCTTACTCTGAGTATCAGGTTACCACAGCTAAGACGACCAGGATCAATGTCCCCTAAGAGAGAAATAAGAATGCAGTGAAAATTCTCATGGATCATGCAATCACATAGTAATATTTACTTTATATTATTTTATTTATTTGGCACACAAAGTGACTGTGGTGTATCATCTGTCCTGGTTAACACTGTTTCCTCAATGTTTTAACAATCTACATAATGCGCTGAAACTAATGGGATTCAAGTGATTAAACAGTAATCGCCCCACGAAACAGGCATTATTTCTAGGATTATCTTCGTACATGCCACAGATCTAATTCCTTTTTTTAATTCAATTGTTTCTTGCTGCATTTCTTTCTCATTTTTATAGGAGAAAATATACCGTGTGTATGGGAGTTGAACAGAGCAAACTAATTTGGTGGTTAGACAGGACTGAAATAAAGTATCACCTGGCACGCACACGTGCACACACACACACACACACACACACACACACACACACACACACACACACACTATGGATTTAGAAATGCATTTGGTCAAAATTAATTTTACAGAACAACCACTACACTTAGCAGAGCCATATTAAAATACAAAGCAGAGATCTAGCACAACATCACGACTAGGCAGTATCTAACGCAACAGTACATGTATGATGATATCGAGATAGATATCAACTTATGATGATGGTGATAAGTTTATTCATTTGAAATTTTGTAGCCATCTTGCATTAGCCAGCTGTCCCATTAGTGTCTCTATATATCCATAATTACATTACCATGCGTGCACATTTAAATCAGATCTATGAGGATAGCAGGCTCAGAATGAATGAACAAAAGTGCAAATGACCAACTCGTATGTTATTGACTACACAATTTATTTATTTACAAACAACATGTATGGCACACACATTGTAGTCAAAGCACCTTCAATCAAAAGACTTCCTCCATTAATATTACATGCAATGTCTCTGTGAAATCAGAATGGAACATAAACAGGTAGTAACTAAGTAAAAATAAACTGACTGCCGTGCTCTCGCAGACTAAAGGCAGTTTTACACAATATGGTAAACAAAGGCTCCTAGCATCAAAAAGAATAAGCCTGACTGTCATAGCAGAGCTTTTCAGTGTATTTACCTTCACTAGACTGAACGTGAGATCAGACTTCTCAGAAGAAAATCAGTCAGAGCTTTATCTTAGATGGCACACGTCCGATGTTACCTGTCTATTTTCAAACCTAAAATGAAAATGAGTGATTCTCTAGATGTGCTTTTCCTTCACGTAGCTGCATTTATATCTACTGTACAGGCTTGTCTTGCATAAATGATCCACGTCCCATTTCTATTGTTTAGACTACAGTTATCGAATGAAACACATATTGAATTTGTCAAGAAATTGGATATATTTTTCCTAAAAAGTCCAGTGAAAGCAGGGACAAAGTGTGGAGCCACACTGACAAATAAATACTTTACCTAACCCTAATATAACACAATACTAATAATATAACAGTAACTTCAGCATAGCCATATTCCAATCCAAACTTGAGAAGATCCTAGTGTTTGAAGAAAAACATGAAAAGAATATACTGTAACGAGTCTTCCAAGATTAACCAAATTGTATATCCTATTTATTTGTGGTGAGCAGCCATGGGGATTGCCTTTTAGTCTTATATTTAGGGCAACACAACATATGGAATCAATGGAACAATACCACAATACTGTACCATACGAACCACTGACCATGTTTATACTGCTATACAGTTCTCTCTGGAATGGTTGGCACCCTTGGTAAAGATGAGCAAAAAAGGCTATGAAAAAATGCCAATGTTATTTATCAGCTTGATTTTGCACTCAAAATATGAGAGAAATTGAACCTAATAGAGCTAAAATTGTTCAAATAAAATAAATTCTTCATCAAAAAATTTTTTTTGTCACAATTATTAACAACATCACAGAGAAGTATAATGGCATGTACATTTTACGTAAAAATAAATAATATGTGTGTCTCGTGGCGTGGCCTGCAGAGCACCGTCTACATGCTCATTGTGAGCCGAGCTGAGCCGTTCAAATCCGGTCGCGTGACCTTTGTCGCATGTCTCTCGCTCCCCATTCTGCCTGTCTCTCTACCCAATAAAGCCAAAAAACTGCTAAAAAACCACATATTTTTAAATAATAATCCTTAAAACGTAAGTGGTCATCCATGGATATGAGGTGACACTCACCAAACTCTCCCAGAGAACACACAAATGCAGAGACAAAAATATACTGTATTCATAAATCAGGCAACAAAAAAAAAAAAAAACTAAACACATGGAAACCCCCATATTCACAGTTGCTTACAGTTGTTTAGAACAACTGGAGCTGTGATGAACTTGCCTGCCCCCATGCACAGTGAGAAGACAGTTTGAGTGCAAAACAAACAAACAAAAAATCTCCAAGGATCACAGTTGGAGGAGTTGCGGAAGCTGGTTGCATCTTGGGAGTAACCAAATCTCTAAAACGACAATTAGATGCTACTGCCAAGCCGACAAGCTATCTGGAACGCTTGCCAGAAGAAAGCATCTACTGTCATCAAACAACAAAAATAAAAACCTGGAGCAAGAACCAATCAGCATTGGAACTTTGAGTTGAACATGTTCAATGGCCAGATGAGACGGAAATAGAGCTTTCTGGCAACAAACACCAGCTGAGCATTTGGCTTAAAAACAAAGATGGTCTTGCAGAAAAGTGCCTAATCACCACTGTGAAGTATGGTGGTAGATATGTGATGTTATGAGGCGCGTACGTGTCCCTTGTGTTCAAAGCAGAAGACATTCAAGTACATAGAAGCGCCTCCTGCATAGTTATATTTGATTAAACTCCACATCTCAAGAAGACAAGATCATCAATTTAAAATGGAATTCATAGCCGCTCTCTCAAGCTCATAACACAAAACCTTGGGTGATTTTCTATAATCTATGTAATGACATTTAAAAACCGTAAGCACCCTTTCATAATCACCTCCATTTTTACAGAGCCAGCACTCAATACACAGTTAATAACATAACTATTTCAAATGTTCAGGAAATAATTATATGAATTGATCACCCTGCAGGCAAAATCTTTAGAGAGCTTTATTCGCTTAGGCCAAAATAAATAAAATGAAATTTAATTAAAAACTGAACTGCCAGACTATTCAATTGTGTGCATGCACAAGCACTTTAAGACATTTTAAAACTCTTTTCTGATGAACTTTACTCTCAACCTCCTGAGCCATGTGTCATGCATTATTTACTTTGGAGTAATCTTTAACCAGAATGAAAAATCACAACAATTCCATCTGATAAAGTGGGCCGTTAAGGAGAACAGTTTAAATGGCCACTCTCCAAAGGTTAACATATGAATACACTTCCTTTTGCTTATAACACTGTTTGCGTTTTTCAGTTCCCCCAACCACAACCCAGATATGGGACATTACCATTTAATATATAATTCTATACATCTATAATTTTCACAGAATATTTAGAAAGAAACCATGACTTTGAAAATTAAGCTTTGAATTGAATTTCTCATTTTCTTTTTAATGCTGTTATGAGAACAGTAAATATGAGTGATGTTTGCATGTTGCACATTATTTTCAATTTTTGTCCATTTTATCCAGAAAACCAAGTATTTTCTCCATGCAATTAATTATTTACCCAAGGTTAAGCAACTGAAAATAGCCCCAGTGCAATCTTGAATTGCGATTTAATGTGTACTCTGTTTCTTTTACATGCAGTCTGTGTTTCATTTGAATTCATACTGCTGGCTTTCATGGTCACAGCTGGAGAGAGTGCGGCCAGTCAGCAACCTGGCTGGCAACATGCAACTCTGTTTAATCAACAAATAATCTGGAACAGGAATATACTGACCTTCTTGTTTAGTGCAGCTGCTGCTAGAGGTGGCTGACCTTTCGCGATAATGCCCATGACAGGTGACATTACCATGGGAATGGGGAACTGCCTGGAGGTCAGTGTCACCCTGCCCCTAAACCAAGGATGTCCCTGGAGTACTTAAAGCTGACTGGTCCTGGCAACCATGATACGATCACAGCTAATGTCTGCCCAGTAAGATACCAACAGAGCATCATTCTGCATTTAACTTAACACAACCCACTCTTCAGAGGGATCTCTGCAGGACATCCCATCCCGAGACATACAGTAATGATACTCTCCCAGCAGGAGTACTAATGGGTCGGGTGTTCTATCCCCACACACAAACTTCCTGTCAGGAGGGCCTAGGCATATATCAGCTGGCTACTGGAGACCAAAGGATGCATTGTCCTTTGAAAAGCATCACTGTCTTGGAAAAGAAGAACAACAAATACTGATTTCAGATAGATATTACAGACCAAAACACTGAAAATGCAGTACTTTACCAGCAGCTTATCTCCTAATTTGTGACATAAGCACTAACGTTAGATGCTTTGGAGCCCAGCAAAGAAATTACGTTGAATAGTAGATTAAACTTAACATTTCTAGTGAAATATAAACAGAGAGGCAGACCATTGTTTTTGTTTTGTTTTTAAAGATGAAGTTGGCCCGCAAAACTCAATTTGAGTACATGATTTCATTTTTTACCTATACAAAAATTTTGCAAGCAGCTCAGAAGAAATATGTGACAAAAAGTTTCAAACATTTTAAAACAGGCACTATAGAGTAGTGGACGTGTACATTTTAAAATGTTCTTATTCTTTTTTGCTGCAAAACGTGTTGGTTATATGCATATTTATCCAATTGGCAAATAGTTAGTTGGCCATCTTCTGGATACATTTACATGCGTTTTAAAATGGAAACAGATGTGAGGTGATATCAAGGCGATAATGCATAAATAACTGTTTTCCTCTGTAAGACGATAAACCCCACTGGCTCAATATACAATCAATACGTCGATACAGGCGGTTACATTTAACGTTACACCAGTTGGAGTCAGACAGAGAACGTTGTCTCGGGCCAGCGTTAACCAATGCATGGAAATGTTTCACACCAAGTTTAACAAGTTACAGTTAACGTTACAATTAAACTATTTTTGTTAGCTATGTACGATTAGAAGATAACTCTAAAGTTAGATTAGCTACTTTTCTACCAATCCGGGAAATAAAATAAAAAAATATATATTTTAGTACAACGATGGTAAAATAACAATTTTGTCAGGGAATTATTGTTCAAAATATAGCTATGAAGTTAGTAAGATATTGTGCCATCACACCACATCCACATCACATCACCACTGAAGCCGGAAATGAATCAACAACGATTTCCTCCTGGTTGAGTTACACTCATTGTAAACCGGTCGGACTAGGCAGACAAAAAGAAAAACACGAACAAATAAATCCGTTCCTGATCGTAGACTACTGTATCATAGTGACGCGATGGATGTCGATTTAACCGAGGTTTGTATTCTCTTGTGGCACTTAATTTATCTAGCTAGCATGTTATTAAATGTACTTTGATGTTACCTGCTAACTTTTCTAGCTTGTTGCTTGGTTTTGCCCTCGCTAGCCAGCCAGCTGCAAGGTCAATTTGTTAGCGCTAGCTAGCGATATACTAACCGTGGTTAGTGACTATTTAGCTTTAGCCGTAGCTTAACTGTATAGCCTGACAGCTAGCTTGTCAGATGTGTGTTGATGTCATTGCGTTTGCTGTGGTTAGTTTACTGTTGGCTTTGCCGTGCTATCTATTGGATAGATTCCATCGTTATTATTTTGTAAGTTAATGTAATAGCCAGGCAGCAAGAAAATGTTACGTGTGTGCACAAATAGCGTTAACGTTAGTTGTTTAGCATTACTATCTGTGTTGTCTAGTTAACCTAGTCGAAACGAAGGTTAACAAGGCTAGCTAACGTGTTAGTAGTTGTACATATGGTGTTTTTATTCTGCATTTCGTTTGCTTGCTAGGTCGTTAGCAATTGCAATGCAGGATGGTACTCAGGTTACTGCTGGCCAGCAGTTATCTGATGATGGAACGAGGTATTTGGAGCCAGGTGACGTGCATGTATAGCTACCTTGTTATTTTACCATAATATGTGTAACCATTATAACAATGAGAAGAAGGGGGAAAACAGCTTTGGGTGTGGGTGTGGGTGCGTGGGTGTGTGTGTGTGTGTTTTGACTGCACTGTACAGTGCAGACAAAAAAGTAGTGTTACTGTAGTTTGGCATTTGCTGGCTAAAATTTAACTACTGATAGGTCAAAGCTTATGTACTTTGCATTTTGTTAGAGGTTTTAAAGTAACATTTCCTGTTAGATTTAAATGTTGACCAGGGCAGGTGCACCTTCAGTTAACTCTTTGTAGGTCATTAAATAGTTCTGTTTTAAGTTGAAACGGTAAATGTTGCTTTGTGTTTTACTCTTATAGTAAGAGGCCTCTCTCTTTGCAGGTCTGGCGACAGGCAGAAGCAGTCCTGATACAACTTTGATGTCTTTCTTTGTGAGTGGCTAGCAGTGTGACAGGATGCCTTATGGGAATGACTCCTGCATGAAGGGACATGAAACGGCCAGTTATATCTCCTGCTTCGTTCACCTGTGGGATGAGTGGGTTGGACTGGGAAATTTGGAAGATTACCTCAGCTACGTTGACTACTTGGTTTGGGTTTTCACCCCCTTGGCTGTGGTCTTCATTCTGCCCTTCGTCATTGTCCTGTTCCTCTACCTTTCCATCCTGTTCCTCCATGTCTACAAGCGCAAGAATGAACTCAAAGAGGCCTATTCCAACAACCTGTGGGACTGTGCAAGAAAAACGCTGGCCACTCTGTGGGATGGACATGCAAAGATATGGCATGGTAACTATGGTTTCATATGACATTTAAAGGCTGAAATAGGCCTGGGTTTGTATGATATGGCATGGTAACTACGGTTTCATATGGCATTTAAAGGCTGAAATAGGCCTGGGTTTGTATGATATGCTATGGTAACTACGGTTTCATATGGCATTTAAAGGCTGAAATAGGCCTGGGTTTGTATGATATGCTATGGTAACTACGGTTTCATATGGCATTTAAAGGCTGAAATAGGCCTGGGTTTGTATGATATGCTATGGTAACTACGGTTTCATATGACGTTTAAAGGCTGAAATAGGCCTGGGTTTGTATGAGATGGCATGTTAACTACGGTTTCATATGGCGTTTAAAGGCTGAAATAGGCCTGGGTTTGTATGCTATGCTATGGTAACTACGGTTTCACATGGCATTTACAGGCTGAAATAGACCTGGGTTTGTATGATATGCTATGGTAACTACGGTTTCATATGGCATTTACAGGCTGAAATAGGCCTGGGTTTGTATGATATGCTATGTGTTCATATGATATGCTATGTTTTCATTTTAAGACCTCCTATGGGTGTTTGCATTGTTCAAGACAGTTTGCTATGGTGAGAAGCAGAATTGCATTACCTCTCTTTCTTTCTCTATCTATATCTATCTATCTATCCATCTTTCTCTCTCTCTCTTCTGCTCCCTCCCTCCCTCCATATCCCTCTACAGGTTATGAAATACATGGTTTGGAGAAGATACCCGATGAAGGCGCGGCCCTTATTGTTTATTATCATGGAGCTATTCCAATAGACTATTATTACTTCCTGGCCAATGTCATTATTCAGAAGGGGAGAACCTGCCACTCTGTTGCTGACCACATACTCTTCAAGATTCCAGGTAAATCCAATCTGTTTACAGAATTTTGTTCTGAATGTGAAGTGAATGCTGATTGGTTGAACTGAAAGAATTCTGGAATTCTGGATAAATATCAGCTGTAAGACTTCTATAAACCATGAGTTTGATCCCATGTTCTAATTCCATTGCCCTTAATGATGTGTTTTTATATGGTAACATGGAATGTTTATTGTAAACAGCAACGTGATGTGATGATGCCTTTAATAGTGTTTACCGACTGCTGGCCCAACAGGGTTCAAGCTGCTGCTGGAGGTGTTCAGCGTGATGCACGGGCCCCAGGAGGAGTGTGTGAGGGCCCTGCAGAATGGACACCTTCTGGGTATCTCTCCGGGCGGGGTCCGGGAGGCCCTGTTCAGTGACGAGACCTACCCTCTGGTGTGGGGCAAGCGCGAGGGATTCGCTCAAGTGGCTATTGATTCCAAAGTGGTGAGTTTTCACCGTTCAGTTTTTGCAAGTCACTAATTATGGAGTAAATCTATTAGAAAAATGTGAATGATATGTGTAACTATATAATTTTTACATTCCAGCCCATAATTCCTATGTTTACACAAAATCTCAGAGAAGGATTTCGTTCTCTTGGAACCTTAAGTAAGTAAGCTTGCTATATTGTCTGGTACATTGTCTTGGCAAATTAATAAAACAAACTCAATATCATGCCAATGAAACATTGAATGTATATGTAATCTAAAATATAATTTAAAAAAATCTAAATTTCTTCCTTTTATTGTGTGTAGGGTTTTTCAAATGGGTGTATGAAAGATTTCGATTGCCAATTGCACCTGTATATGGAGGTTTTCCTGTGAAGTTTCGCACTTACTTGGGTGATCCAATTCCATATGATCCTAATGTAACTGCAACCGAGTTAGCAGAAAAGGTATTTTGTACACTTTATAACATTATGTATGACCATATTTATTGTTTTTATGTTCATGTTTATGTTTAAAAGTCGTTCAATGGATACATAAAATGGTATTTAAGGAATGAACGTTGTGGAATTTATTAAAAGTAATGGAATTCTTCATTTGAATTTCAGCACTTGATAAAGTTGACTGCAGTTTACTTAGGTTGATCAGAGTCTCTGGTCAAGGTTCTATATTGCAAAATATATATATATTTGACATTTTTATTTTTCTTTGTTGAGTGCCACAGCCTTTTCCTTTGACTAATAGGCACATATTATTTATTTGTCTGCAGCGCACCTGTTGTGTTTACCCCCAATCCCACCAAGTAGTTGAATAGCATTAATTCAATTTAATGGGGTTACAAGAATGCATGGTGGAATACCATTATCATTATGCCAATGAATGTCAGTAAAATATACATACCTCACAGTTTACTCTGTAACCCCATTACTGGAGGAGACGTGAGTCATAATCTGACTTTAATTCTGTTTAATACCAGGAATTACAAGTTTATAAGCCATTCTTTTTAATTTCAGACACAGCAAGCAGTACAGTCTCTTATCGACAGACACCAAAAAATACCTGGAAATGTTCTTCGGGCCCTTTTAGAGAGATTTCCCAGAAGACGCAAAGAAGAATAAATTTAGTTCCCTTCCTTTTTTTTTTTTTATGACGAAGGCTCATGCAGTTTAAACCCTGCTTTACTCTTTTATGTGGGTAAAGTGATAGTATTATCTGAAGTATAGTATTATCAGAACAATATTTTTTGTTGTTGTCCTCCAGATCAATGCTCATGTTCAGTGGGTTTTTATATCACGTGTACATTCTCAAAAATGTTGCAAATTTGTGTGACAACACTCAGCAATGCGTTTGTTGAAAAACTTTGTATCATTTGTAGTGGAGTGAAGTCTCAATGAAATATTTGTGAATATATAAATATTTATCTATATTTGACTGTCTATGCTTTCTAAATAAATATAATGTTAACGAAGAACCTCTACTCATATACTCAGATTTGTTCTTAAGGAAGCCAGGTCAGGGTTGGCACACAGGGTCTCTCCATATCACATGTGTGTGCTAGCCTAGTGCTATATACAGTTATCCCTCCAGAGAGGTTGGCTTTACACAGTGCTTTTGTTTGATTGGTTGATTAAATTAATTACCCTGTAGGTGGGGCAGACATTATCCAAAGGCTACTCAACCTGTTCAGAACAACACTGCCAAAGTCTTTTAGTTTGTCATTTTGTCAGATATCCACTGCCGTAGAATTGCATGAACACGTCCACGTCCAAAGCGGAATACATTACAAATAATAAATTCCTGAGGAGAAGGAAGGATCCCAGCAGGCCCACCAGCCCAGTGCTTATTACAGTGCCAGGTACAGTAATGTAAACCTTTCACATTTTAAAACATTTGACATTTTCCACGCAGGCAAATCGGTTTCATACAACTTCAGATTTCTACTGCCAAGGTTACTTGAGGTTACTTGGAAATTTTAAATGGCCTTGTGACACTTTCCATCAATGTCCAGTGCAGACCCAGGTTTAGTATGGCAGATATAAGCTTTTTTAAAGGTCATTTTCTTTTAAATGGTTTGTCCCGAAGCGCTAGGTCCGATTCAATATGTTGATCCAGGTATGATAAAGAAATGTTATTTCTACACGCTATTAAGATTGGTCTTTTATTCAGGCACCTTCATTATGACCAACGGGTCTAAAGCATGGTGCAGTGCCTTTGAAATCTGTTTGGATCTGTTTCAAAATCGTTTTTTTTACTACATACTGCATCTCCAGTGGGCTTTGTAAAAGTTGGTGTAATATGTCCAGATTACCGTGATGTGTAATAGAATATGTATTGTCATATGAATATGTATTGTCATATGCCATGGGTTTTGCAGTGAAGGATGGACTGTGTGACAGTGGTTTTATAGGAATTGTAGCCCTTTCAATAACCCCATTCATCTTTGGGACACTTTGTGTTCTCTGTTGTCCACGAATAGAACAGAGCAGGGAATCGTTTGGGTGGTTTTGGAGTCTCAGTATACTGTTGTATGAGTACAGAGTATAATGGAACCCGTATTTGAAGGATCATGCAGTTATATAGTTGATAAAAAAAAAATTTCTTGCACTTTTTATTTTTTTATTGAAAAAATGTATGTAAAAAATATTATTTTAATCTTAATGCATTTTTATTTTCGTTATAGCCTTGTACACATATTGTACTTGTGTAGTATGTCTTTAAATGAATTATTTAAAACAGAATTCAGGTTTAATCCAGAAATACATATACTTTTAAAAGGAAACAAATTTCCAAAAAGACCCGTTTTCATCCTTTTTGATTAGTCCGATAAATAGCAGCATACTGATTTCAATTACCGAGTACACTTGACAAGTTGTAAGGGCTTCAAATGTGCTTTAATGATACCCATACTCATCCTGTCTGAGTCATACGAAACATTGGTTATATATCCAATACTTAAAATGTAAAAACTGTGGATAATGAAGCATTTTGTATTGATCAGAGATGATATAATTAGAATCTCTTTAAAATGTTCGCATCAGCAAAATAAAAGTAAAACCTTAGAAATTCTCTTGAATGAGAATTTTTTCTTACAGAAAATTTTTTTATTTCTAATTTCCATGCATGCATGAGGGTGATATTTTGAATTCATAAATATGGAAGTTGATTATATAAAATTGGTGAATTTGAAATACCATTGATATTGTATGTAGTTGTACAAAGTTCATGACCGTGTGTATGTACCGTTTGATAAATATCTGTGTATGAAAGGTTTACCTTGTTGTTGGACTTAAAATGCATCTCTCGTGAATGCCTCTTTCATACGGGTAAATCAGCTGCTGTTAAAAATCTGATTGCATTTGCACTGAAACGATGAGTAAACGTGTATAGTATACACACACACTTATATATAAAAACAACTGGCAAAGATTAAAACGTTTGGGTTTTTATGTTAAATACTAGCCAGCATGAGTTGAGGGATAGTGCTTGTTTTACCAGTTATGGAGAGCCTTGATCTAAGGAGATTGTAACAGAAGGTATATAATTTCCTCAAAGTCGTCTCAGGAGAAATATTTCCTTATATAGGGAAAGGTATATTTGCCCCCATATATGATGCTTTATACTGGTTGATAAACGTGTGTGTATGTAGTTCTTCATACATGTTTATTTATCGCCCGCCCCCAAATACAGGAGGTCTACTCCGAGACCGAGAAAATGTACACAGATGATGTGGTAAAAGCACTGACACTGGATCACTTTTTAGTTTTTGCATAAACATGTTGGGGTTGCTGATCCTAATTCAGTGCATGGGGACACCATCTCTCTAGAGCAGGAGTGTTCAAACTCATCCGAAAAACATGTGGGTGCATTCTTTTTGTCTTAGAACATCATTATGACACCCGATTAAACTCTTTAACTAATCACAGTCGTCAACCAATCGGGTCTTAGTGCTGGGCTAAAAGGAAAAGGGCACCCAGCCCTTTTGGACACCCCTGATTCTAGAGAGTGCCTCCATTGACACCCCTGAGGCTCATCTAGAACCCCCCCCCCCCCCCTCACTGTGTATTCCTTGTTGAAGGATAAGTCATGTTCTTAATATGTTTTATTATTACACTGCTTGTACCTTGTTTAACTCCTACTTTTCATGTCAGGCATATACGTGCTTGTTATTTTAGATGCCTTTCTATGCCATAAGTACTGTTATCAAGGATGACACGACAGAGCTGTGGCGAACTTTATAGACTCGGTTGAATAACGCATTCCTTGTTTAATTGACGTGTGCTCTACATGCTAAATAAAACTGTGTTACGAATTTGGTTGTGTTTCACGGTGATGATTATTGGATTCAGTTCCAGCGTGTATCCTACATGGAAGTTATTCAAAAGTTATTATTTTGAAAAGCAAAGAATAGGCTCGAATGTTGTATAAAATGAAACATTGCATCTCTACTGTCTATTTAAAATCGTGCGAGATGTTAAACTCCTCCAATGACTGAAGTGATTGCACTTTGTTCATAGACGTTCTGCAATCTAGAACACAACCTCTTGAAACAGTGGTCCTTTCCAGTTCTGTGCTGTTATTCCGTGGCTAATTTCACAGGCTGAAGTTAACGTGTCTCTCTGGTGTTTTTATTCTCACACATGCACTTTGGTGAGCCAAAAATAGAAGATTTAAGGAACGTCTTTTTGATTGCGAAAATGGAGATGTGAAATTACAGTCACGTCAAGGCTCGTTTCAAAATGGCATATATTACTCTGATAAAAATGAAAGGAAGTTAAGCGATGAGTCTGCTAATGAACCGACGAGGAAAGAGCAGCATAATGTCTTTAATTACGAGTGCCGTCTTGCCAGCGGCACCCTGGTGCTTTTTGTGGTATGAGCTGCTGGGTTCTATATTGAGAGATGAGCACCATGCATCGCAATGGGGAAATGCATTCTTAAGTACCCACTTTTCAGAGCATATCCTCAATGTCTTTCTCTTACTAACATTAGGAACTGATTTATAGAAGAATGTCCTCTTTTTGTGTTATTGTTCATGCGTTTGTGCAGTTCCTAATGAAAGGTGGAAAACGACTGAACAGGGAGAGGAAAAAACTGACGGACTATTTAGAAGATGCATTCATTTCTAAAACATGATTTAATCTGAATAATGTATGCAATTTAAATAATGACAAATCATGGTAAATCATAATAGCAAAAGAGAGTGACCACAGTGTACTTTATTAAATTCATTTGGTACCTTGTGTTGCAATAAAATAAAAAATGTACAAAAATCCAGAATATACAAAATTTTAAGGTTATTTTGTTTTAAGTTTAATTTTTACAACAAAATGAATTAAGCAATTAGATTGTTTTTAAAGCACAACTTCTGACTTTCATCACAAAATGCAACTTACTCAACAGACCAAAAAAAAAAAAGGTAAATAAATATGGTATTATTACTCTTTTTCTTATTTTTAAAATACGTCACATACACCACATTAGTTTAATCTTTACTATATCACATGTAGCTGTCATCTTGTGGCAGCAACCTCTAGTCAATAGACACCCTTCACAACCAGGACTGATAGGAATGTTCTTTTTAACATTTAAATTTGCATACATTTATATACAGTTCAAATATTTTTCAACAACTATTTAATCTTCCATTGAAAATAAAATGCCAAAGTACTTTTGTACATCATGTTTACATTGTTTAAACTACAAGCAAATGTGAATGCCATGGTTCCATGTCCATGAAACAGGTACTGTGCTATCACTACAGGTGGAAGAAAAGAAGAAAAATATCCACACTTAATATTCTGCAAGGCTGTGCAACCTCTTAACAAAATAAACACAAATTAGCGATTAAATCAAAATTCCTACGCTTGGCAGTTAGACTCACCAGTCAAACATTGTATATCCACGGTTCTCACCCTGAGCAGATTTCCCCCTCACACATTCAGCCAACTGACTCTATATTTGGGTGACAGTGGGTAGACCAGCAATCATTTAGCACATTCATGACTTAAAAACAACAACACAGTAACGTGTGGCAGCCTCACTGGGGTGCTATATTTGGAAATTACATTATTTTTGTGTGTGGCTGATAAACAAGGAAGTGCACGCCTTTTGTGCTCTTGTTCTGCCAATGAATCCAGCGTATCACGCACAGAAATCTCCCATGTGTCTTTTCTCTCTTTAAATTTTTTTTTTTTTTTTTTACTTTGTCTCTCTGGTCAGAAAACATTGCTTGAATGAATCCATAGCAGTATAAACTGAAGCAATGCTCGAGGGAACATTGCTTCAGTTTATAGCTTTGTCCTTACCTATGAGCCTCTCTTCATCTGGTTGAGGAAATGAACCATAGTTTAAACGCAGGAACCAAACCAAAGTGCAATATCACACCAGACACTGATTCATCCTATTCTGCCAACATGATGTCAACGTGCCATCAGGAATATATAAAAACGGAGAGCACACAACAGGAGAGACAAGATCACTAAACAATTTTAAGGCAAATTAAACTGATTTAAGCAGCATGTATCATCACAACAGATTGTATGAGTCAAACCAAGAACCTGGTTTTTGACAATGGATGTGTGTAATAGAAACACCCTTTATCACATCACCTTAACCCTGTAATCCCATTTCTGCATTCCATTTTTATATTTTCAATCCCAACAAAGTTGAGAACCTTAAATAGAAACAGTTGAATATGTAGTGAATTGGGTACTCCATTACTGCAAACATAATTGAGGTAGTTAAATGTACAATATACCGTTTAAAAATAGTTTCACAATGTCAAAAAATAAATAAGATGTCGTACGAGCTGTAATACCTTGCTTGAAAGTTAATCCTTTATGAAATCAGTGTAAGGGCATGAGTAATATAAACAGATTCTTATATTAATCACATTGTTTGCATTTTTAACAGTACATGGATTCCCATAGGGTACAAGTGTTCCCATAGAGGTTCTAATTTCACCAACTGGAAGATTGTATACAGTATGGCTGCAGTTGTGAGTCAGTGGTGACATGCACGTTAAATGAATGACAAACATGATGTACCTAGATTAAAGCAACTTTCGTCATTTCACTCCTGTTAAAACAGGGTTTTGTGTTGCCAAGCATACCAACTATGGGTAACAATCAAAAACAAATTTTCTTACAAACTTTGATATTTGTTTTGAGCAAATCATTAGACCAAGGCATTTTTAACATCACTGCGGTTAACATAATGAAAATAAGTAAATAAATAAATAAATAAATAAGTAAATAAATAAATAAATAAATAAATAAATAAATAAATAAATACATAAATAAATAAATTAATAAATAAATTAATTAATTAATTAATTAATTTGATGCAGTCCCTATTCAATGGAATCTTGGGTATAATGCCAGCCTATCAAACTTGACCATTTGTTTGAAGACAAGGCACAAACCCACAATTCAAATGAGTTTGTCCTTTTTGTTGTCATAAATGGCTTCAAAAGGACGAATGGGGAGAGAAAACAAACACACATTGAACTGCATAAGCCTGTGTAGTACACTTTCTATGTAATGTACACATGTCTTTATTCACTTGAGTTTAGTATGTCATTGATGTTGTATTAAGACTACATCAACAGATAAGCCTCCATTATTTGAATACCTTCAGAAAATGTGTGGAAAAAAGTAAACAGAATATAAAATGTGTACAAGTATGAATATTAATTGAATTGAAATTTGAAAATAAGTACATTGATAATGCAAAAATAGCAATCACATAATTATTTTAAACAGACGCAAGACGTAGAGCTACATGCTGTTATGCACTCCTTAGGTTGAGCAGTGAATATTTGTTATATTTAATATTTTTGTGAACTCTTTAGAAACAATGTCTTATGGATTTAATTGAATAGAATTGCATTTATTTCTTTAACTGTATTTAACTCCATATTTTATATAAACAACTAGAATAATTAATAACCAATTTGTCTTGCTAATTGGCTGCTTTTAGTGAAATTAAAAACAAAAAAATTATAAAATTAACAAATGTTAAATAAATAAGTTTAAACAGTTTTGAATATCTACTGGTAAAATAAAAAAGCTGATGTTTTCTGAAGAGGCTGCAAATGACGATAATTTATTGAGAATACTTGAATAATAACACACCACATTATTTATGTATTTATTTTCCTGGCAGATGCCATTATCCAGAGAAGCTTACATAGCTTCAATTTTGACACACTATCCATTTATAGAGATAGATACTTTAGCGAAGCGATTTAAAATAAGCACCATGCTTAATGGTACACAGGCAGTGCCTCGGTTGGGAATCAATCTTACAAGACTCTGATCATAAGCTTAGCTCCCTAACGGCTAGGACAGCATTCTTAAAATTTACAGAAACATATTTTACTGACACCACAGGGACACTTCCTTTATTGTTTTATTATATTGGATTCTATTGTTGAAAATATGTTTACTGTTGGCCAGGTTCCTGCTCTAACACAGACAAACCATTTTTCATCCAGCTCTCCACCCCCCCCCATGTCATTGATTTTACATGTACATATCTTGAAACATAACTTCCAGGCAAGTGGCACACAGAGAAATAGTTAAACTCAGTACTACACTGAAGCTATTTTGTATCTGTAATTCTGAGACATTATATCAGAAGTTTGTAGAACAGTGTGGATGTGCTCAGCATTTCTCTTTTCCGAAGTTTTTCAAGGAGAAACGGTTCAAACGTAAAAAAACTCTCTTGTGGGAAAATGCTAATCAGCTGAATGGATTCTGCAGTTTGATTCCAATTTGTCTTTGTGCTTTTTGCAGGCTTTGAGCGCCTTTATCAACAAAAAGATACAAGATTTCAGAGATCTGCTGCTTCCTAATTTCCCACTATTACCTAGTTTAATTAACTTCTGTGCAGTGTCCTTGTCAATAGATATTTGTGTGATTCTTGAAACAAAGGTTTTTTACAATCCAGCAGGAATATCAAGCAAAAACGTATGACAATCATTCAAAAATACATTTTTACAAGGTTAAATGCAGGAATCAGAAAATCATTGCAACTTTTGATGCTTGATTCTTTCATTTTTGATTGGCTTACATTTAAATATCTCTTTCAGGTGTTTTGTTCAGCATTTCCTAATACAAGTGAATTTGATTTCACATACATCAATATATGAATGATGATTTAATAATTTAAAAAGTATCCAATTTTGGCTCACCGTCTATATGCAAATTTAATAAAACCCTAGAGTGCCATTGTCCTCACATCATACCCGCCAAAGTTTTTCCTCAGCTTTTTAGAGACTTAGCTTTAGTGCATTTGTAAGAAATAATGTACCAGTGATGAACAGGCTTATAAAGCCTTACTCTAGAGTAGTCACCAGGCCCCTAGGCAATGCGCGTGGCACGTCCTCATTACTGGAAATCTATCAGCTCCATTCATAATTAACACTATGCACTGAGTGCCAAAAGTCTAATTACTTTAACAAGTCAACTATGCCCTCCTCAAAAATGTACAATAAAAGTTGCAATAAAAATCTAGGACCATGGGAGAGAAAATATTGTTTGATATCTGCCAGTGGATTTATGCAGTATGATGGATGAGTTATGTATAGAATAATTAAATGCCGTCATTAAAAATAAAATTTTTGCTGTTATGGATTTTTGCTGTTATTGTGGTGTCTGACAACCTGAGTGTCCTATGGACGATCTGTAGGAACTGGAATAATTGGTTTCAGCTTCATTTAATTATGTGGCATGGTGACTCATCACTTTCGCAGCCTAATGCATTATAAACTGTTTAGAACTAAAATAAAATGTTTCCGAACACCTAATGCATTATTCATTGAAGAAAAAGTAAAACGGCTTCAACCAAGTAACCCATTGTTTATATACTTATACAATAATTAGCCACGGATTGCCCATCAAAAAATGTTTACATACAAATGTCAGGACACCCTCTATAGCCTGCCAGCAGAACCTGAACAAACAGAGAAACATTTCACAGGTGATTATCATATTTCTTTTTGTACCTAATGTGAGAGGTTGAGTCAGCCTAAGACTGCTGGAGAAACTAAATAGTTTTCTGGTCCTGAGCAGATGTACAAAGGCCTCTATCACTGCATCTCGACCCTTTCTACCCAAATGAGTGTCGTATTCACAGGGCAGGACATGGATTATGGTTGCTGCAATTTAAAAAAACTGACACTAAGCATGACGGTAAATGATATCGTACAATATACAGTCCCATTTCTATCGCTTTCTTGTTGAGCAGCTTAGCCAGTGTGGAAGTGTGTCAGGGCCCTCACCTGCCTCATTTCCAACTATACGTATGCAAATAGCACACCAGCACTGGAGCCATTTTAACTGCACACAGGGCATGGGAGTCACACATTTTACAGGGAGTGAGTCCTGATGTCAGGAGAGTGGTGATGTAATTGAGGTCTTACAGCAGTTCCTAGTAGTAGGTGCCTGCAGATGTACTGTTACAGTCTTTGAATTGGGCCATCTAAGCGGAGGTGTCTAAGACTTGGACCATCCCATTCCTATTCTGCTGAGTGCCTGCTCTTTTAATGAGGTTTTTGGACAGGAACTGTTTTCCAAGGTGATTACACAACGGCAACGAAAGCCTATCACGGGAGGGCCTCGTTATGCTAATGGCCACCTCAATGGCATGCTTCTGGACCGTTTATTTTTTATTTTTTGCATTACAGACTCCTGACAAGACCCTCCATTATTTGAAAAACAACTGCACAGTAAAAGCCTATGGGGGCACTCTCCTGCTCCAGAATAGATCACAGTCATGCCTTCATATATTCAAACTGATCCATAATGTACCCAATCTGAAAACTGATGCCGGGAGTAGAGCGCTCTACGTGATGGTAGACATTTAAGTTTTGAAATAGTATTTGCATTCCTTCGCCGTGTCCCACATTCATTATTTATGGGGTAAAAATAAAAAAATAAAAAATACCAGGCGTTATTTTTTTAGCATTCAGTGAGTAGCATTCAATGCAGACCTAGTTTGACACACAACAGAACTTTCAGAAAGACAGATTTGAATGCAAAACATTTGCTTGTGCAGAGTGACACCAGCATATATTTTGTATAAAAACCAGGACTGTCTGATTTGTTTTTGGATGTGAATTTGCTCATCATGTCAGCTTTAAGGAAGTGTCTCTGCTGTATGTGGGCACCTCCAGGAAACGGCTTTTGCATAAACAAAACAGCATGAAGCGGAAAGAAAAAGTGCATGACTCCTCTGTTATTTTATCCATTTTTTTTTAAACCTGACTAGTACCAACTGTGTGGCATTTTCCCAATGATAATACTTCAGCATTGAGGCCATGCTTAATGGAAAAATTAACAGGGCAGCATGAGGGTATATAAAAGAATACAAAGATATGTTTTGGTTGTAAACAAGGCATCAAGTGATCAGATTCGATATCATTTATATTCAAGTTTTTTCTTTGCCTAGCTTGAGATAAATAATTACAAACGTGGTAATGCTGTATAGAGAAACTTTTTGATTTACCACACAACCATAGGAGGCAGGTAATCAAAATATGAGATAAATCCCTATAAATAGATCATTGTTGACTAGGAAGGTGTTGCTTGAGTTAATAGAGGTACAAACATAAGGAAAAAGGGTTTCCTTTCACCAAAAGATTAGGCATATTGCCAGCAAATAAATATCTTATAAAAATGGATTTAATGCTCTAACAATAAATCAACATGGGTGTGGTGAACTGGCGATGTGAGGTGGTTTTCTGTTGGGTTACTGAAAGGATATAGGTTTCTACTCAATTATACAGTTACAAATGTTTGACTATATTGGCTGTTACTGATCAATACTCCTATCTATGTATCTATTTTGTCACAGTCAGATTTATATATAAGGTAATACACTGATGGAAATGGTCACAATGCTTTTGGGTCAGACAGGGGGAATATATAAGTCTATCTTGATGTAGGTGTGCAACATGTCAGTCAATTTAAGTTGTGTGCTCATTGGATGGTCTGACAAAATTATCCTAAAAAAATGTGTCTGACAGTATGGTGTTGAGTTATATATTTGGGTGATGGATACCGATCTATGCAACATCGTGGTTCATTGTACAAGATGAGCCCCGTTCATTCATCATGAACAATGTAATGTTAGATATCTTTGAAAGCACAAAACAATATATGAACTCATCTTAAAGTAATATTCCTCTGAGGAGATTTAATTAATGCAAATACAAACATAGATAACTTTATATAATATATTATTATAATTTGTATTATTATTATGGTGGTTTAAAAATTCTTACTTTTACTTCCTCAATGGGAAACCAGATTAGCCAGCTTTGTTATCTTAATGGATGTCTTCACCAGGGACATAAACCATTTCAGGAGACACAAGACACTTAATTTTCATTTCAGAGCCAGTCGGAACACACAATAATGTATGTGGAAAACACTCTACATCTGACTGCCAGGGCTTTGCAATAGCTATTCTTTCATAGCATGTTCATCTATATGCCATTTTGGTATTAATGTTTCACATAGACAACATTGTTACTTGTATCTTTTAAAGTATAATACATTGCTGTTAAGGCAAATAAAATCACATAGCTATACCCATAACTGATATAATATGTCATGATTGTTCATATGAATTCATGATTTATTATTATTTACTGATGTTGCTGTAGCAATGACTTTCTTTACATTCATAAGAAGCTGAGCAACCTTTAATATGTCTACATTTAGTTATGTGACAATTTTTACATTTCAACACAGTATTTTAGTCTAACTGTAAACAAAACATTCAAATATGATAAAAAATTAATCGGTTACTATTATAAATTAATACAAGCAGCTTTTCATCTAAAAGCCTTAAAAAGATGTTAAAGTTTAAGCACTGCACTGTATTATTGGAGTTGAGTTTGCAAAAAGCCATAGCCTACCACACAAAATGTGTGCAAATTAAAAACAGACAAAAATTAAACTAATATACACTGTATATATTTGGCTAAACACCATTTCCAATTTTGTTAATTGGTCAATTTTTCTAAAAATAATGCTGTGTTCTTTGAGAAAAAGTGATGCATGGAGCGATTATCATGTCTCGGAAAAACTTAAAAAGAGAACACACCTCTATTTTTGAGCTTTTTGATTTTGTTAATTGTATCAAAATGTTTCAGGGAATAGTAAAAGAAAACTCGCAGGCAGACTCCTCTGCGCAAACAGCAAGATGCAGTTTCAACTGGCAATGGTAATGTCTTGCAGTTTAACAGAGTTTTGGAGCAGCTGAACAAAATGGATTCTAAGTGATACATTGTGACATTCCAGCAGCACCTTCACTGAGGCTAGTGTCCCCATGGCCCATGACTCTTATTCAGCACCTTCACTGAGGCTAGTGTCCCCATGGCCCATGACTCTTATTCAGCACCTTCACTGAGGCTAGTGTCCCCATGGCCCATGACTCTTATTCAGCACCTTCACTGAGGCTAGTGTCCCCATGGCCCATGACTCTTATTCAGCACCTTCACTGAGGCTAGTGTCCCCATGGCCCATGACTCTTATTCAGCACCTTCACTGAGGCTAGTGTCCCCATGGCCCATGACTCTTATTCAGCACCTTCACTGAGGCTAGTGTCCCCATGGCCCATGACTCTTATTCAGCACCTTCACTGAGGCTAGTGTCCCCATGGCCCATGACTCTTATTCAGCACCTTCACTGAGGCTAGTGTCCCCATGGCCCATGACTCTTATTCAGCACCTTCACTGAGGCTAGTGTCCCCATGGCCCATGACTCTTATTCAGCACCTTCACTGAGGCTAGTGTCTCCATGGCCCATGACTCTTATTCAGCACCTTCACTGAGGCTAGTGTCCCCATGGCCCATGACTCTTACTCAGCACCTTCACTGAGACTCGTGTCCCCATGGCCCATGACTCTTACTCAGCACCTTCACTGAGACTCGTGTCCCCATGGCCCATGACTCTTATTGGCCAACAGAGGCTGCTCAACAGTGTTGTGTTGTTCACTGTACAATAAAAATGAGGGATATTCACTGAAGCTACACATACATAGCACCCACTGGACAATTTGTCACAAAATACCCTTTAAAACTGAATTAAAGTGAATTTACACTTACATAACTTCATTTTAAGACTTATTCTATGGTGAAATATGTTTTTTTGTTTGCTTTTAAAATACATTGAATCTATGTGCATTTTTTTCATATGCTTGTTTCAAGGATTTTACAAGATGCAAATGGGCCATCTACAAATCTAATATTCATTAGACTGATATTTAGTTATAGACATAGGTTTCTATTTAAAATCTGATTAGATTTAGGTTGACACTGGTGCATGATTTGCCTTTTACGAAGGGACTGACATCATAAGCAGAAAAGGAAAAAGAAATAAAAAAATAAAATAAAAAAAATGTTGTCAGAAAAAGTGTAACAGAAAACTCAAACCCTTAAAACTCTCACAATTCATATCTTTTGTCATCATTAAAAAAAATGTCACCAAATCTCTGAATGTTGCCATTCTAACTGGAATTTAATCTGATATGCAAGTTATTTCCAAGAAAACAATGAACACCTGACTTAGAAAATACAAAATAGCCTGTTCATTTATCTTAAAATGACAATGGTTGATAAGTTTACTGGAATATCTGGAGAAGAAAATTTGTGAAAAGTTCAAATTTATGAATATGGGCACAAGACAATATGTGATATTGTGACATATTACAGCATCCATTATGGATGAGTGACAAAAAAGGCTAACTATACTAAACTGCAGTACAAACAAAAGTGAATACAAAGTAAAATATTCTCACTGTATCCATTATTTGTACTTTACTCCCTAACAATTGTCTACCCATTCAGTTAGTAACTGGTCATCAGGTAAGTCAGCAACATCATAAGATGGAAATCAATTATCTAGACCAGAATGGAAACATTCGCTACAAGTGAGAAGACACAAAACTGTGGTCTTCATCCGTTTTCACACCTCAAATGTAATAACAAGAGTAAGACACCAAATGACAGCCCCGTGATCTCTCCCCCTGACGGGTTTTGTGCTTGCATTTCTTTGGCAAGTCACCTTTTCAGTCCGCAGAAGTGCGAGACAAAGAAGTGCTTGTGTCCCAAAGCCGAGGACAAAGGTACAAACATTTCGTTTGTGGCGAATCCTTCATGAGGTTTAAAGATACAGTATTCTCTTTTTTTCACTGATGTGCTATCAAAGCCGTCGTGTCTGTTTTTTATTTATTTATCTTACATTCAGCGCTTCTTTGGCTGCTGTCTCAACCCGCTCAGTATATTGCGGTTTAAGCCCTTACTTGGTCTTGAGTAAAGTAGAGCAGCAAAGTGCACGCTAGTGCTTCAAATGCATAAGATATCGTTTGTCTTTTTGTTTCGTGAATGTTAGCTACAAATAAACCGCAATGTCGGTAACTGCAGAGGTTAATCAAGGTACCCGTGTCAGACATTTTCAGGCACACACACGCACGCACGCATGCACACGCACAAACACACAAATAGCAGTCACATATGAAGTAAAAAAGAGGAATGCTGCATCTTTAACCCTACAGTCAAATGGCTCCTTGTGGTGAGCCATGTAACTTGAGCTGGCGAGATGCGTGGCTGATTCTCCTCTTCCTCTCACACTGTTCAGTACATGTCCCAGTACAGCGGCACGCAGCACCATCATCAACCCTGGCCAGTCTATCCAAGCTGCCAGAGATGTGTCGTTCTTCCACTGGGAACGTAAGCAGGAAGTCTGACCTCCAGCAATTAATTTCAGGTGGCACAAGCCAGTGAGTTGATCAAGCATGTTTTTTTGTTGTTGTTTTTGTTTTTTTCAAATTCAAGTAAGCAACAATCCGGTACTGCTTCCGCTTAACAGTGCGACCCAGTTTGTGGTGGGATGAACAGCAACAGAGCTTTTGGCACTATGACAGCAGGTCAATGCAATGCACGTGGGGCCAGAATTGGTAACGTGGTACTCCTGAAAGCACCATCTTGTATCACGTGGGTGCGGGAGGTACTAAACATCATTTAAATTTGGCCCCTGTTTGACTCAAATAACAGGTGGACTGTTATTTTTGCCACCACATTGGTTATATAATAGTTACAAAATGTTGGACTGGAATAGTTATGAAGCTTTGGGTACAAGGCTTTTTCTTTTTGGAAATAGTACTGTATGAGCTATTTTTGTAGACCAAGTCATAAATTTGTAAATTGAGTGTAGTAAATTATTTAATAGCCAGCTACAGGACACTCATTGGACAACCTGAGCTCCGACTTCGCTTGCCTATTGTGGTGAAAGACCCAGGTTGAGACTGTGAGATCAGCATTGTACTTATCAGGGGATTTCAGCTGGATGCAAATGTAGCCTTTTACTGATATTAAAGTCTTCCCTGACAGGTGTAATAAAAAAACAACAACAAAAACAACAACAACAAGAACAACTACAACAGCAAGTTTAAAAAAAAAATCATTATAAAACATTTATAATAATTTAATTGACAAATAAATCGTGCCTACTTTTATCCATGACAATCAACATCATGGTTCAATGCTATTTATATATTTATATATGTATATATAGAGGGAGCAACTAACTTATTGCCACAGTCCTGCTGTTAAACCCAAGTTGATCGTCTAAAATTTGTATTATTTTTTTTTGTGTATGTGTGTGTGTGTGTGTGTGTGTGTGTGTTTTGTGTAACAGGCATCCCCGCAGGCTACAGTGTGGTCTCGTACTCCAGACGCTCTTGCACCAGAGCGTCGTCTTTGTACTGGAGCCGTGGAGGGGTGGACGAGCAGTCCAAGGCCAGGATGGCCCTCCGTATACTCCTGTCCAGCACATGCCTCTCCCAGGCCGGGTACCTGTTGCGGAACAGGTCTATTTTAATGACCGTCTCCTCGATCCGTGGGGCGCGTGAGGACGGAGTGGAAGGGACGGTGGGCCTCAGATGAAAGACGGGCACGCAGCCATCCCTCTCCACGTATTTAGGATCCCTGTCCACCCCCGAAGCCGCCGCCGCCGCCGCCACCTCCGCCGCCGCCCCCCGGATCTGGCCAGCCCGCAGGGAGTTGGTGGCGCCCTCTGGGGGCGGGGCGAAGACGGCACCTGGGTCCTCCAGAGTGCAGCTGGGCGACTGGCCGAAACGCGGCCCGTTGGGGTGGAAGAAGGTGTAGTACATGAGCATGAACACTATCCCTGTGAGGAAGCTGCTGAAGATGACACAGAGGGCGGGGATGGCGAAGGCGTCGGTGCTGGGCGGCAGTCGGTACAGATACCAGAGGGCGCTCAGGGTGGTGTTCTCCAGAAGGATGACAAAGTAATAGATGAAGAGCCGGCAGCGGGTCCGGCCCTCCTTCACGTTGAACCAGCTGAAGATGTAAATGATGCCCACCACCATGTCGAAAACAATCTCCTCCCACTTGGTGATGCAGAACTCGGTCTCGCAGTGGACGATCCAGAAGGTCATTATGCACCAGTGCAGGACGATGAAGATGCCGAAGTAGAGCTGGAACACGGAGGCAAAGAGCGCGAAGGTGATGACCCGAGCCGCGATGGTGAAGAAGTGCCAGCAGAACTGGATGATGACGGCCAGGTAACTGACGGGCTTCTTGTCATCTCGGGAGTCACGGAGGGCCTTCTGGTACGAGGCCAGGGCCCAGGCCAGCGACACCAAGGATGCGGCTGCTGTCAGACCTGGGAAAGGGCAAACCACATGTCAGGCCTCTAAATACGTCCTGGAAAAGACTTGTTTTCTGAATGTCACTGATGGAAATATATTTTCTTATTAGTGTAAACTTCAGGTTCTAAATAACGGGAGCAGCCATCAAATTTTGCATACGATCAAATGGACCCAGCCAAGAAATCTATTTAAAATTAACCATAATGTGCTGTATCTCCTGACCCTGTAAAACATTTCCATTGTGTTCAATGAAATAATAATAATAATAATAATAATAATAATAATTAAGTAATAATTAAAGTTTTTCTTATATCTGAATTTCAATTTCTCAAGGGATTCTGCTCTTTTCCCTAGATAAAGTTTGTTAAAGAGTTGAGGCATGTCTGAAAGAAAATCACATTCTTAAAGCCATTCCCGGGCTTCCTTTGAGAGATTCCCGTTTCCCCGGTTACTGAGAGTTACGGCTGCCTCATCCCCAGGCAAGACTCCCAAGGCATTAAATGCAAAAAGATGACAGCAAAGCAGGTTCACTGCTTAAGGTACCACTCAGCAGGCACTGCATGGGATAACACAATCCATTTAGTTTCACCAGCATCGCTCCAAAAGTAGGATTACGCCAGGCTCACAACAATGTGCGGTGTATACACTGTGCGTAAAGCTGGCTTTTACACTGGCTCCTCAAGTTGAATGCCAAGGCCCAGGAAAATGTGGAAAGTCTTACAAGCAGAACAATCTCTGTTCACCGCGGGAGATGGGCACACCCACGCCAGGATGAAACATCATTATTATATACTGTAGATTCATGTGTGCCCATGTCTGCAGAGGGTACTTGAGCCTTTCCATAGCCTGGACAGAGATGAGCTGTCTGACGGAGTGTATCCTGTGCAATGCCAAGCCAAATTTCCCCAGAGAGTATGCATGGGCAGCAAACCCTCTTCAGCCAAGCGCAATAAAAATGCAATCGTAGAAAGACAAAAATATCTACAATCTCTTGAGCTTAATCGGGCATTGTAAATACTATTTATGGGTAGAGAAGGACTTGTTTTCAGGTTTTGTAATTTATCTATCATTCACAATACCCATGCACAATACAGTTTGGTATTTCAAAACAAATATCCCATGATAGTAGTACCATTAAATTATATACTGACATTTTTTGATAATTTTTGTAAGTATGTCTTTTTAAGCCAGATAGTTATAGAGATAGCCATACAGTTAGAATATCTCCCTTTGGGTTTTCATTTGGACTATAGACTTCATGTTATTATGGGACATGCATTCATTGCACTTATCTTTAGAAACTTTTAAAATGAACCCAGATTTCCTTTTCATGGATTTGAAGCACGAACTTAGTCAGACTAAACTGACAAACTTCCTCGAAACACCCATTGTGACACCTCATGCACCACTTGCATGTGTTTTGCATGAGTGTCATTCCATGCATGCCAATTTTAGCAATAAAATGGCTGAGCATTTTCCATTCATCATCACATCATCATTTTGGGGGGTGCATTACTTTTTTTCATCAGGATGATAAAATAGTGTCTAATCAAAAGTTTTTTGTTTTGTGTTTTCTGCTCTTGAGCCATCAAATAATTATTTTGTCATTAGTCGTCACCATTTTAACTCGTTAGTATATACTGTATATTTATACACACACCTTGGAGTGGTTGCCAAATGTGGAAGCAAAGCATAGCAAGCTAGTTTCAATTTGGATCCTTATCAGAATAATAAAAATCATTTGAAATATCACATGCCTTCACATGAACACTGTGGCAGGTTATGAATAATTAAGTAACTTGGTTCACATTGACACAGTTTGAGTGCTTTGAAATCTTTATTGTGTCATGTCCCAAGAACACAAGTGTCTAATTTATTTTCTGTGGTAGATAAGATTGCTTTGAACTAGTAACACATACACAGACACATACACACGCACACAAATGTTTTACGGTTTAACCTGAACATATTGGAGACAGTTTTCAAAATATGATATTTATGCACTTTCTGTCTGTGACACAGCAATCCGTGTTTGAAGGATGAGATACACAGCTGCAGAAAGCAGCAGGCAAACAGGAGGTTTAATTACAAAACAAACACTGCTTGAGGCAGAATAACGAGTCCAAACAGAGGAATGGGAGCTGGAAAAAAAATACACTGTTAGGTGAGCTTTCATTCATTACATGTCACATTAAAAGCCGAAAAGCTCAGATCAAGCCTGTTTTGCTAATTTATTTCGCGATATGGAGGTCTGGAATCTGCTTTCTCGAGGAGCGATCAATCAGCACAGGTCTATAAACCATATGTGTTTTTTTTCCCTTTCTTCTCTAACAGGCCTGAATGCAAAGCACAATTTATGGCGGCGATAATTTTTTACTTCCACTGTGTATGTGAGAGGTAGGTTTCCCACTTACTACACAAATAGACTCCTTCTTTTATTCACCTCTTAAGAGAGAAAATGAACACTGAGGAAATGAAAACAAGTGGAACTGTCACTGCCGACCCTGGTTTAGCCTACTCTGCCTCACCATCAATAACCCCAGTGTATAACTCCTCATAAATCTTTATCCCACTGCCTGCCCACATTACAATCCCAACGAGACCATTTTGGGAGGGGAATTAGAGAGAGAGAGCGATCCTTTTCATTGATTGTTATTAGAACAAAGCTCCTCTCAACCTGCCTGTGATGCCAGATAGCTGAAGAACAGTCACCTTGACTGCAGCTAAAACCGAATGATGGAACTCTGACTATATTACCCCTCTTTACCTCCTTTTGACCAATTTGTGGGATCCTCACCTTCACCTTTATTTATTAAGTGTAGTTTTAAATATTTGAATGGATGATGATGATGATGATGATGATGGTGATAATAATAATAATAATAATAATAAATACCAGTAGCCAAAGAAACATGTCTTTAATACAATATATATTCACATATACAGGAAGACTACAACTTCTATGAATGAATACATTGGGAATTAAACTAATTTGGAAATAAAATATAACATTGAAATTTAGGTGAATATAGAAACCTTTTAATAATTTTAATCTTTTATTGATTGGAATGATATGTTACGTTATGATTTTTTTTATAGTAGGCTACTCCACTTTTTAGTAATAACCTTTAGTTTAAGCTAATAGCCAATAAGGCCAATGGTTAATTAAAACAGTTGATTCTGAATAATTTAGCAACTTTGTTTAATGCTCAAATTTAGCATGAGCGATAATAGAGAATTGCATAAGGTGCACTTTTCCATAATTATGATGTTCTTATCTATGAGGTTCTACTGCATATGCAATCTTTTCCACAGACTGTTCTCACTCACAGACATGCGAGATAAGGACGTTTCAGCATCAAGCTTTCCTCAGTTCAGGTTTTTTTTTCAATATTAAGTAATTGCTGAGGCATATTTAAGGCATATTTTGGTGTTTTTCCTTGGTTTATTACTTAATTATGTGAGTACGCACCAAGTCTGAGCACAGTATTTCTTGACATTTTATTAAACTTTTTTTTTTCAAGGTTAAATTTTTTTTCCTGTCAATTAAAAATAGGGGCTTTATTCACATTTCCTACCTTTTCTCAAAGGGGACACTATATCAAATGTATTGTCTGCATTTCAGAGCTCAAACTTGCCAGAAAAGATTTTAGAAATTATACTCGGCTTCTATGAGAGTTATTCAGTGAAGTAAAGGAATCATTTAGCATTATTCTTTTGTAATATAGTAACAATCTGAATTCTCTAAATAAGCTAATATTTATTTCCACCAACTTTACATTAAAAACAATGCAAATAAAATGCAAGGAAGCAGAATGTTTTCAGCCAACGATTATTCACAGCAGACGGTCTCACTAGGATGGCTATTCCAGAAGAAAGAGGGTAATTATACCCACTGAAGCAAGTAATTCCTAAATTAAGTGTATTGGAATGTCATTTATAACACTTAAAATAGGAAAAATGGTTAAAATGTGAACTTTCATCAAGTTGCAATTTATGCAAGAAGAATAAAGAGTAATTAAACCCATGTCCAAAAATACTCACACTAATCAATAGACTCAAATTGCTTTTGGTCTTTTGCTGATTTCCTTTGTTTGTAGGCTCAGTAGTCGTTTTTCATTAGTTGTTGACTGTCATAAAAGGTGAGCAGCTGTCTGTACATCTTTAGATTGTGTTTGAATTTACTTTTTAGGCTCTATGGGATTTCTTTTTTTTATATTTGGCTCAGGATTGAAAGCAAATAAGAATGTGCTAGCTAGATAAACATGATATTCTAGTATTGTAGTAATGACAATGTACGTGTGAACAGAATTGTATATGCACCTTTGACAAAGAGCCAACCACTTTTCCCCATTAATACTGAGGTTTTGTTTCAATAAAATAAATGAGCAAACTACTTGTTCACACATGCATGGGGCATTGCGACCATACTACCAAAGTCCACAATAAACATCATGATAACAGTAAGTGACTATCAATCATAGCATTCAAGATGCCGTACTTTTATTTGACAATGTCAGTTTAAAAAAGAAAAACAGCGGACCTGGGAGTTGTAATGTCTCCACAACATGGTTTATTGTGCAGATGTCTGCATTGTGAATATGGAGTATGGAGCCTACACATAAGCATACTTAGTGGAGTCTTTCTCTGTTCAAAAGTATGTTGCATACTTGTACATGTGACCAAAGCCTTATGAAAAGATGCAGAGTGATTTGGTGTGACTATCTCATTCAAAATGTGAATTTCAAACACACATACGTATGCGTAGGAACACATTACTGAACGTATGCATACAAGTTAGCAAGGTCATGGACATGCGTGCATGCACACTAACCATAGACGGTAGGAAAAATATGGACAAAGTGACTGTGACATCATCCACTGATTTTCTATGGGTTTGTGGAAAGCGTTTTTAAGCCACAGATGTGCTGCCATGCTGCACAAAAATCGGAGACAAAGATTGCGCGGTCGGGAGCAGGGGGACCCTTATATGGTCATTATGTCTGGGCCAGTTCATCCACTAAGTGTGTGAGATACTAGTGACTCACAGTGACTAGGAAGTGCCACAAACTGTCACGGATTGGTCCACAAACTATTTTTATATTGTCCAAACGACACAATAACTTCTCATGGGAAAAATGTATTGACTTTGTATTTGACCGCATTTGGTACCATTGACTTGCATTGAAAAACGGGCCTGAAAGACACAAACAAAACTTGTATGAAGCAGCCACAAAGCATTAGGCTTTTTATGGATTGATTTAACCTTTCAGTTTTTCTAAGGTTATATTTGTGAAAAAAAGTTGTTTTTAGTTACATTTACGGATTATAAACTAAGTCCCACATCAGCTACCCCTGTGGTCACTTGTTATCAGTTTAAATTAAATCTAGGTTGTGTAATATGACAGAAGTGCAAAATCAGTTTATTTTTTAAAATGAGAAATATCTGCTGAGATGGCAACAAATGGCAGTTCAGCTTGGCATCCAGACTACCAGAAGTCAAATTGTGTTTAAAAAGGGTACCTCAAGTGTTACGGTTTGGTCAAAATCCTATTTAAAAATAATGCACTTGCATTAAATAAATTGCATGTATATAAATAACGACACGGCCAATTTAATTGCCTCGTGATTAAGATAAGAACCAGTGTATTTGATGCTTCGCAATGGAGCACATACTTGAGTACATACTTGAGTACATACTTAAGTACATGTAGTAATTGAAGCAATTGTATCTGGAGTGTATAAAACGGACGAGTCGTGTCGTGATCTGATAAAGGCAATGTTATTTTTGTAATGACATGCTTTGTGAATGTTACAGAGGCTCAGAAGGATGGAGCACACCACCACTGACATCAGTCACCACTGGGCATTTTATTCTCTTAACCAGATGGGCTAACATTACAGGATCTCAGGGACATTACAAGTTCCTTTGACTTGAGTCTGATGAGCAGAAACCAAAACTTTTGGTGTGAAAACTAAATTCCACAAAATATAAGTACTTATTATGAAATTATAATTTGTCTTGATAACATCAATTGCCATTATGAAGCTTGAAATGAGAAAACACAAACAAGGCAAGAAGGCAAGAAGGCATTGTTTACGGGCTGTAGATCATTTGAAGGATCCTCTAATTAGTTCTGTTCCAACATCTAAGCAAAGTGAACGTGCTGCCATTCATGTTTGAAAACCACTCCTTCCATTAGTGTGTGAGTAGG
>CM040403.1:118500010-118505010 GCA_022702515.1 Ilyophis sp. 1 JC-2022
TTTTCGATGCCTGAAAATAGGGGGGGACTATGTACAAAAGGTTCTATAATTGTATCCTTTCAAACTCAAAGTGCTAGAGTACAGAACCAAAATAACAACAAATGTGTCACTATGGTATGGTATATATATATATATATATATATATATATATATATATATATATATATATATAACTGAAAATGTATTTGTACCTACGTAACAATAAGGCAACAAATAAGAGCATTAGGAGGTTAACAAAGCACGATGAGTAAAATCAAAGTCTGTTCTGTTTTCTGTGAAAAGAAAAATTAAAACCGGTTCTTTTTGGCTTGTAAATTGATAGTTGAATTCATCACATGGAATGGATCATCTTCCATTGTGAGCTGAGGATTATGTAGCCAATCATGGCAGCATCATCAAAGGAACACCTTGCAAGACTGCAGGGGCTGGAGCAAAATCTGTCATTTGTTTAGCCAGCCAAAATTATTTTTCAGCTAGGCAGGAAGAAACCTGCTGCCGAAGACCACTATAATTATTCATAAACTTTCAAAAGCAGAAAGGCAAAGCACTAACTGTCCTGCAGGTCCGCTAAATCTATCCATCCGCAATCTATCCACAGAGAAAAATCCACTACAAAACATGGAAAGCGCAATATAATACCATCTAGGCTTCAACAGAGTAAATATACCTTTATATCAAGCACATTGGACAAGTTAATGTCAGTTGCATGAATATAGTTCTTATGGTTGGGTATGACTATCATTAGTATGTAAAAATGTTTAATGAATAATCAGGATAGAGCCTTAGTGGGCTCACCAGGAGTCCAACGCTGTAGAGCATAACTGACTTCATCCTGACTGAGGAAGGGTGGGTATAAATTGGCTAGGGTCTCCTGGGTTACCGCTGCATTAGTTCCTCCTAACAACACGCCAGGTGCCCATATAGGCTTCCAGGCGTCATCACTGAGAGATACGCCAACCCCTCTGATCTGTGTAAGCTCCTTCCCGTAGCATTGTGCGGACTGTAGGGTGTAAAATAGCCACTGGTTTGCAGATGGAGTGCATCACAGGAGAGCACACACTTCAGCTGAAGTCATTCTTGTGGCAAAGTAATCACTCACAAGGTAGTTACTGATACTAAAGTAACTGGGGGATAATATCTAAAAACAAAACAAAACAAAAACCCCTCCTACAACATTGGCCGGTTTGGTTTTATTTATGTTGAACTGCTTGGCAGGCCACACCTGTCACTTTTGGACCAACTTGCTATGATGCTATTTCATGTTAAAGAGTGCAACTTCTAAACTATTCCATCAGTAATTTATTTTCTATAGTGAGCATTACTCTCTAGGTAATAAGGTAAATAACAACATTAACAGCTGTTGTGCTCTTGGCAGATAAAAATCGGTCTGGACCATTTGAATTGGGAAATGTGCTCTTAAGTGCTTGTCAAAGTTCATGCCACAAATAATCATATTGTTTTACTTGTCTCAGCCATCCACAATCTGCTTAGCCAACTGGATTCATTCAAACGATATTGATCGCTTTTTTCCCACAGGGATCCTAACTGAAACCCCCCAAAAGTACTTCAGTATAATGTTGCCATACACCACGACTAACAAGAGGTTGGCTTTCAGCCATCCTGGATGGACATGCACCATTATTTTGCTTGCAACGTGACAGATTGACCTCACCATGGACAAAAGTACCACTTTGTTGAACTGTCATATCCGGAGAGACATGCTTGATTTACATTCAGACACTAATTTAATTTATTACAGGCATTTAGCAAACGGTCTTATCCAGAGTGACTTATCACACAGCTTTTTTAAATGTATTTTTTACATAGTATCCATTTATACAGCTGGATATATATACTGAAGCAATGTGGTTAAAGTACCTTTCTCAAGCGTACAACGGCAATGTCCTACCAGGAAATTGACCCTGCAACTTTTAGGTTTCAAGCCCCGTAACCATAATAATACACTGCCTCCCATTTCATCCAGAGTGCCAAATGGAAACAGATGCGAGAGCACATTTGTCCGGAAGAAGTCTGGAACAAATGGGAACACACACACATAAGAAACAAGTAACTAGGAGATAAAACAAAGTATTTAAGAGGGCAAATGGTTTCTGGATAATCACACACCATTGCAAGGCCGGTAATGAAAGAAGTCAACGGGATGCAACTGATTATGTGTGTCATTACAGGAAGTGCATATACTTTCCACAATGTTCCAGAATCCCCCCCCCCCCCCACCTGCACCTGCACACTGTCTCAAGTCATTAACACTAATGAAGTCACAAGGTCCCAGAGCTCAGTGATGCAACATGTGCTGATGACATGATGATGACACGCTGGCGTGTGTGTTGCACACATGTTACATAGAGACAGCGAGGAGTGCTGTGACTCTAAATGGAGAGAGTGCTGAGGCCTGCACTATGACCATCCTTTCTGCGTGTGTGTGTGTGTGCCTGTGTGCGTGTGCGTGTGTGTGTGCCTGTATGTGTGTGCGTGTGTATGTGCCTGTATGTGTGTGCGTGTGTGTGTGCCTGTATGTGTGTGCGTGTGTGTGGGTGTGTGTGGGTTTGCAAGAAAACCCATCATGACATTTACTGAATCACAGAATAAATATGATGTTCCTCTTCTGTAGGTTAAAAAGGAAGAGAAACCCACTCTGTAAAAGGTCAAATTGGATGAATGTAGGTCTAGTTGAGCGTGAAACAACTGTTGCCATTGTTAACTTTCATGAGGAGATCAAGTAAAACCCAAAAAGGGGCTTACATTTAATGCACATTATTGTTGTATAAGAATTATACACTGCAAACTGCAACAGTATAAAGCAATCTTGCATTTTCCATACAATTCATTGCAATGAATGCTAAAATGACTCAGTACCTGTCAGTCCATGCATAAGTGTGATAAATGAGTCAACAGGCTTTGACTGGCTCAGGTAAAATAATATTCCTGCTGCTTTGGAATTCTCTCGATATTTGTGGTAATATTTCATGTCCAGCACGTCACTATAACGCCACCGGAGACAAGTCCCCGGAGGCTCAGGAAGACCTTCAAAGGATGAACTGGAATCAAGAAGAATGAAGAGGATTGGCTCTTCTCCATAGTTTCAATTCCCTCGTGATCACTTTTGCATGAAAATCTTACAGAGGAATATAACACCAAGAAAGTACCTGCATGCAGCGCATTTGTAAAGTATCAGTGACAGTATTTGTTTTAGATATAGAACGGCTGGGAATAGGGGCATGACATTGATAGTCCACTAGTAACAAAAGTAAGTGAATTTGAATATGCCGAATGAATAATTAAACTCTCTCAGGCTATTTATTATGTAGCTTACATTGAAATGTATCCTCGTAATTTCCATAAAAATATGTATTATTAAGACAGGGTTCTCTTCTGTACACATCTATATCATTTGAGGGCAGAACCTAAAAAATATAGATTTGCATATTCTAACATCTTTACTCGATTCATTACTGCTTATTTTGTTCATGTGGAGATCTTGCCATGCCAAAGGCCAGATCTTGCTCGGCTCCAAAGTCTTCCTATCAGCCATTACCATTAACTGAATTTCCTCAGAAAAAGGACCTGCTGTGAAAATGAAACTGAAAGTAATGAACTCTTTATTTTTTACTCAGCTGGGGGCCGAATGACCCCTGGGGACAGAAGGTGGCTCCTGACCTCATTTTCTCAAACTGTAATCATCCATGAGAGGCCGTGGCAGTATTTAACAATGCAAGTCTGTCTCTTTTACAGACAGCTGTTAAGTAAAACTAAATTAGACTAAGTGGCAGGTCGGGCGAAGGTCAATGGTATCACGCTGGGTGTTCCTGCAGTGCTACATATCCTGCTGAATTTACCCTCCTAATCATTGGCCATAGAAATTGGCCATTGATGGGCAGGCTATGAGATTTTCTGGAAAATTAACTCCTCCTCCCCTTGCCATCCACATTATTCTCTCAGTATATTTCATGCATTCAATATTAATTCATGGGTGACGGAAATCCTCCCTTCATTCTCTGTGGAAGTACAGAAAAGCTCAGACCTGCTGTCTGCGTTGCTCTGTGCGATCCATGACAATGAGGTCCAGAGAGGAGGGGTGTGTTGAGGACCGCCCGCTCTCATCAAGACCCTCCAGCGAACTGAAGAGACCCCGGTCTGATTGATGGGCAGTCCATCTCCGGTCACGTCGGATAATCCAGAATAATTATTCAACGTGGCGCTGTTTCATTCAGCAGATGAATATCTCTCTAAATTGCACAGTGCTCTCACGGGCGCACCGAAACAGGATCCTTTTGCACGAGCCTGAGGTTATCGTGTTTGAAATATGCCTCGCCGTTACCATCAATTGTAGAAAACATGCCGTATGACGCCGTTATCATACTGACGTACTAGTCTGGAACATTTTCTCTCTGAGCTAATGTAAAAACCACGACATTCGCAAAAGCAAAAAACGCTTTCACCGCAGTGTCACATCGGTAGATAAAGATAAAATTTGCGTTGAGCAAAACCATTTCGCTTTGCCTTTATATAACAAACATAGATCATAAATCCAGTGTGTGTAAACTGAGCTACAGTACACACTATGTGGGAGAAAACGGAGGTTAGGGCAAAGGAGAGTAAACTTGCTTTTTCAGGGCTGCCTCTTAACTGCAGAGAAGCCATGCGGAGTTCAACAGATCAGCCATACAAATGAAAGGCAGTCAATGTGGTGGGGACAGATAGAAGATGACACATGAACACTACAAGCCAACAGCAGGCCTGGAAGCACCCTACTGCTCCCACTGTGGATGGACCTACACAGCCAGGCATATTAAACGTGAATCACTGCTCCCCCAGTGGCTATACATTCTGTCTAAAATGTGGTCAGAAGATGCATACATATAAGGGCATGAATTCTCTGTGTACTACAACTCCTTTTCGAAGAGGAGGTAATGCTACTGCGAACCTCCAGTTTGTTGAATTTTTTGGGTGGTGTGGACCTACTTTTTAACACATCCCAG
>CM040403.1:118507510-118525414 GCA_022702515.1 Ilyophis sp. 1 JC-2022
TCACCCATTCACTCGCTCACACACTCACCCACTCACTCTCTCACTCACACACGCACTCACTCACTCACACACTCACTCACACGCTCACTCACTCACTCACTCGCTCACTCACACACTCACACACTCACTCACACACTCACACACTCACTCACTCACACACACACTCACTCACACACTCACACACTCACTCCCTCACTCACACACTCACACACACACTCACTCACTCACTCACTCACACACTCACTCACACACTCACACACTCACTCACACACTCACACACTCACTCACTCACACACTCACTCACACACTCACTCACACACTCACACACTCACACACTGTAAATGCCAATGTAAATTCCGTGCATAACAAAAGCAGTTATTTTTCATTTCCGGAGCTCAAAGAATGAATTGGGCTCTGAGGCTTATGGACGAGCGAAGCTCATTTCAGGTGATTCTAAATATACTCTGCGCACCCCACACTGGGATGAGAAGCGCGGCTCTGGGCACAAGCTGTCTTGAAAGCCACGGCGGGCTCTCAGCTGGAACACACAACTAAAAGACGCACTGGGACAAGCAGCTCTTTAAAGGTGTAGCGGGCACGTGCCGGTCCAGTCATCTTCAGTACCACTGGAGCGGACACCTCTATCTCAAATTAATTTGAATGGTGGTTTAATCGATAGTGCTTGACTGTAGTTCACCGAGCATTATGGGTCTCTTTTACATTCAAGTACCATAAGAGGCATTACATCGCATGTACTTCATTGAACATTATTATTGGTTACATTTAGTTATATTCCATTTCTTATGAATACATAGTCTGCCTTGCTGCAAAGCCGCTATTAAAACTATTTTGAAAAGTATGCTGTACTTCAGACAACCTACTGTATATGCCCAATTATGACTTTGATTATTTTCTTTCAATCTAAAATATATTTTAAAAATGTTACACTACGCTGAATAACCCATTTAATGCCTTAAATGTCTGAGGATAAAAGTGATAGACATTTACCCAAGTTACCTTGCTTGTCTTACGAGGCTTGACCTACATCGCAACATAGCAACCATTTCCTCAGGGATGAAGCAGATTACAGAGAGAGTGGCTGCTGGGTGCCTGCTAAGGTAATTGTTCTAGTGCCAGGGTGTTCAAGAGGGGGGTCCACGGATCTTTACAATTGGGCAGTCCAGATTGGTGAGAAAATGGGGAAAGAAAAAACATGAAAAATTAGGAACTTGAAAGATGGAATTATTTATTCGTATGACATACAACCACATACAACTGGAGTAGCATATCTGCATGACACAGTACAGGGGTTCACTTGTGTTAACATATTTGAAATTGTGGTGGAAGAAAGAACAATTCACAGAAAATGACAGCTACAGTACAGGTATTAAGTTAAAATAGATGCTGAAAGCATTGAATAGATGTGTGCCTAATGACATGCATAAACGCATCATTTAGGTATATGAATAGATGAACCCAAAATAATAATTTTTGGGGCAGTACTATTCAAATGCTTTGAGTACTCTGTTTAAAATGTATTTAAATGCCATGCATTGACGCATTGATGCAAGGCATATGTAAAGATCTCTGTAAATGTCATGATTATGTTAGTCTCATTCTGCAGGCTTTGAGTGTAGCGTGTTCTCCAGCAGTTTACATCAGGCTAGTTTCACGCTGTTTCATTGTACAGGTATAAATGTATTATTATCTTGCTTAGATTGCTGTTCTTAAGTTGCAACAGAAACGGCTAAAGTGTTTTTCATTTTGTAAGTTTTCAGCACTCACTTATATCATCTACCTACAGGTTTGACTGACTCTAGTTCCAATTAAATCACTAACCTTGAGGCTGTTGGTGCTGGTGTGTGTGTGTGTGTGTGGTGGTGGTGGTGGGGGGGGAGTTTCAGGTGTGTATCATTAGACCCCTCATTCCCTCCCACCCCCAAGCAGATATTACAATTCATTTACTTATCATTTAAAAATGGAAATATTTCGGGAAAAGCTGCCAGCAATTTCATGCTAATTATGTCTATTCTATTTACAATGAATGTAGTTTAATTTCAGCTTTAAAGGAAAATAGCAAATGAACTTCCACATAGTATGATGCACACCTTAACAGCAAGGAGATTAGAAATGAGGTGTGTAAATATAACACTGAAGTATACTGTATATTAGTCACCCTACAGTGCAAGTCTGGGAAACAGCCAAGATTGAGGCTTAAATACATTCCTGCTTCATCCTGCGGCTATTTGAGTTCTGTAAAATGCTTGGAATAGAATGAGAATGTATTTAGGAAGGCTACCATCCAACTTAAAAACTGGAAGACGCCAAATAACACTTCATACAAATGCACACATGCACAAACATACACTTGCAAACATGCAATCGTTCAAGCCACACAGACGCACGCACACGCCCGCACGCACACACACAGTTGTGTGCATCTGTAAAATTTGGTAAACATAATGTTGGTCAACCACTCCCCTACTCCTTCATATCCTAAATGAAACAATGTAAATATACGCTAAGTCTCAATGCACTGAATTCAGTGAAATTCAAGTGTGCTGTGGAGAGATCACAGGCGATGTAATTAAATGGTAAATAATAAAATAAACGTTTGTGTTGTGCACTATATTGTGTTGTTCCTCCTTTGCAACTGACAAGAGACAATTCTTGAGATCTACAGTCAGGATGTTACATTGATGGCTGTGTTAACATTTCATTCTACATTTACAGTATGTGACTCCAGACAATATATATATATATATATATATATATATGCTGCCTCATCTTAAATTCGGTGCCAAATTACTTGATAACATCTGAATGAAATGAACTTCACACACGGCAGCACTGAACGGTGTGTGAAGTCTCCATGGACACGGAGAAAGGCTCATAGGACAAATCAAATTGCTTGAATCTCCTAAAGTCGTTCTTAAAATGGGTTTCTACGCAGACTAAAAATAGCTTCCTTGGCCTGTTGAATCAAAATCTGCCCCTGAAAGGTGTGATGAAGAAACAAGGATACCAGTGCAGGGAAATAGATCGCCAGTATTGAACGCTTCCATAAAACGCAAAAGCCATATCCAGGATAACCAGTGACTTTGTCTTGTCTGTCTATCGGTGCAACTTGGCCATCCACAGTGTGATCTCTCTAGGAAGCGAGGGTGTGAATCCGCCTCCTCCGCTGCTTTCCTGAATGGCGGATCAGGAAGCAGGATGTCACGGCTTTCTCGCTGCCTGCGTTTGGCTCCAACTCTGTGGGGGTTTAGCCCAATCCCAGTGCAGTCCCTCTAGGCCATGCAGAACCCCTGATGTGCTCGTAGCTGCTGTAGCAACGTCCGCATACATGACTAGCATGTCATCACACAAATGTGTGGAAAGAACAGCCAGCCCTTTTAAAATGCCTAAGTCCAATCTTGCTGTTTCTTTCCCCTTTCCCTCTCTGGGCTCAAACTCCAAGGCTCCTGTGCACAGAATTAGGCCAACTATGTATGTTTGAATTATAATTTTTTTTTTTTGTACAAAAGGGTACAGAGTGATTTATATAGTTTACTGTAATGATTTTAAACATAATTTTTTTATGAAACCGCATATTTACTGGAGCCGCTCGAGGTTAACGTAACAATGCCATGCCCATAATTTATACAAAAAACTTTTTGGCTACAAGTTCACATTAAGCACATGAAAGTACACACACCCAAGTTGAATGAGGTGCTGACTAATGGTGCATATTTAAACAAAATAAAATCAATAAATCTCACTCTCCTCTAGTCTAGCCTAACCACACTTTATGATTCGAGATTAAATTTCAGGGCAAGATGAAAAATTGGTCAAATAAAAGGCACAGTTAGAAAATAACTTCCTTTTGTCTTGTACAGAATCACATGAATCACTTAAATATGTGTCAAGCATATTTAAATGTGACTACTGATGTCATCTCTAAGTAGTTTAGGTGAGTTAAGGGGCAAAGGTGCAGCGTGTCAAATTAATTCTTGTGGGTTCTCTACTCTTGTCTTTCATATCTTGTTCCTGCAGTTCCTATGAGCTGCTTCAATGTAACAGCTTTCATATACCAGTGTAAGGTTTCGCTTCGGGTAGGTATTCTGGGGCCGTTGTTAAAATTACATTTATGGTTATTTATATATTATATTTATTTACATATAGCTTAGCACAGCATCATTTTATATTTGTAACTTTAACTGTATGTAGAAATTAAATTTAAAATTTAAAATAGACAAATTGTACATACAATTTGTGCAGTGACTTGTAATTTTGAGGAAACAAAATGGCACTTCTGTCCCACACTGCTGTTATTCAACAGCATGGGAATGCACAGTTTCCAATATTCCACAGAAACTTTCTATGTTGATGGACCGTACACTTTGGACCAGAACAAGAGGCCAGCTTTTCAGCTCTCAACATCAGCACCGGATATAATGTCGCCCTCTGCTGATATCTATTATTTGCACTCAAAAAAACCGTTTTCCCATTGGGCTCCATTCATTTTTGACAGTTTAAAATAAAAAATATTTCCATTAATATAATGATGTTAACTCTGTGCGTTATATTTCTTATTTGGTTCTTATCACACAGACATTTGTATTATTTATTTATTTGTTATTTATTATTTATTTTGGCCTATCTGCGCCTTCCTTGTGTGTACTTAACTGGACACAACTGCGCATGTGAGATGAGCGCAAAATTAAAACGTCCTGGTTCGGATGTGCTCCCCGTTGGTTTCTATTGGCATCACTGTCTCTACATTATACATACTATAAGGGCCATATTCAGAGATGGCCAACGTAATGCACTTAAGTCATCGAGATGCTCGGATTTAACACGGACTGAGATACGCCATATTCTAATTTATACGCATAGCGGGCGCGTTTCTCAAAATGTGGGTGGCACAGGGCATGACATTCTAATGACCTGTTTCTTGTACCTGCCCCCTGGGTTGCCAGCTTTCTACTAAAACATGTGTGTGGGGACTGGGGGTATACATTTTCAACATGTCAGTGACAGACAGTGCCTGTAATAACCACATTTGCCTTTTTCAAATCTTACTTTTGCGCATCGTAGTTGCTCTTGCGTGACGGGGAAGGCATTGCACGTATGTATTAATACATCACATTGATAAAATTATCATAGCTTCGATTGACGACTGGGATATACCCATCACACAATCAAGAAAGTAATTGCTGGACAGTGGTTGCACGCAATATTATTAATTAAACAAATAAATCGGTGGATTTATCTTTACAAAATATATATTATTTTTTTACGATTTACCTAATAGACATGGTGGTTGAACAAAATAGCCTATATGCAGGGTTTAGCCCAACTTAACCAGTTGATGTCACGTATACTTAATAATACCCCATTACTTGCAACCACTGTCCAACAATTTATTTTTTGACAATATAGGAGAGGCACTTAAGTGCATGACTTAAATTGGCCATCTCTGACTCTGGGCCTATAAGTAATCCGTCCAAGGCCATCAAATGGTAATGTTAAATTATAACTTTTTATGAATTTCATATTTGTGCACCACATGGAATATAATAGCTATTACATGTCTCACTGTTGAGGCAAAGGCCATATCACAGAATATTCCACCACTGTTCTTATTTCCAAGCATGTGGAGACCTTAATACATCTTATTTAATTGAATCTTATTAATGTGCCATTAAATCAGTGTGAATAAGTGTGTACAAATGCTTTCTACACAATAAACAGACTTTACATTAGTCCACTGTGGATAACATGTACTCTATCAGTTACAGTGTTTCCGCTATACAGCTGAGCTAAAACCAGGCTGGTTCACTTATTTCAGGTTCTAGGCAGAATGGCAGCATGGCGTTTTTCTTTTCTTTTTTATCTTGACCCGATTATCTATCCTATACTTATTTTGTCCAAAACACAAGCAAGTTGTGGGTGGAATGTGCAATACACAGAGGCATGCCAGTTTTGTCATTGCTAAAACTAAGGAGAAAAACACAGAAGGAGCGAGTTATGGGCCCAGCTTCTGCCAGCTTTGTAGCAGCTTTATTGTGAAAAGGGGTATGAAAGAGAACTCACTCCGGCCCACTCCTTCTGCACTTCACACATTCCGCACCTCAAACAGGGAACATGTAAATGTGTCAAGTAAAGTAAGCGTTCACTTCTGTTGTTACTCTTTTCCAGTTTTGCCCAAGGCAAACAGTCCGCTCCTCTCATGTTGATAACATGGGAAGTAAGGGAAGCTTATTCGCGCTTGCGTTTTCATTTTTAAAAGAGGAAAGTATTTATTTTGTGGCGCCTTTGACAGAACTCCCACTGCCAATTTCCTCTGTTCTGCCGTTATACTTCCTGTGAGACTAGAAACAATTACGCAATATCTATGATACTGTAGCCATGTGTAAATAGAGGTTAGTTTCAGAGATGTGGACTCGAGTCATTGTGACTTGGACTCGAGTCGACTCGAGTCACTGTTTGATGACTAGCGACTCGACTTGGACTTGGAAGTTACAGACCCGCGACTTGACTTCTCCAAGTCTTCTCCAAGTCTTCTCCAAGACTTAAAATAACTTGACATAAAGAAAAAATGACTTGGGACTTGCTTGAGACTTGGACCAAATTACTTGAAACTTACTTGTGACTTGGATAAGAGGGACTTGGTCACATGTCTGGTTAGTTTACTGAAATCACCATTATCAGTGCTGATTGTAGGACACAGGAAATGGACTATGTTGGTTTATCATCACATTCCAATTTGCATGAGCCATGCTGAGGATGTTATACAGGTGTGAAGAATGATCTTGGTGAATTTTGTATTAACTGCGACTTTTAATGTGTGCGTGTGTGTGTGTGACACTTCTTTGGACCTCATGTTTAGACAGAAACAGACTGCAAATGCTAATTCCACACCTAGAATGAACTCTAGAACTTTTTTTAGCTTTCGTAAGCTTGTGCATGAACTAATGATGTAAAAACACGCAGGTGAGCAGCCAATTGTCCAGTTACTTCTGGGACTATGTATTCAAAAATGGCTGTAATTCATATATGGATCACCTGACACGCATGTAAATACCCTCAAATTAAATCTGACAGTCCGCACTTTAACCTCATATTAATTTCTGTTATTAGTTCAAATCCAATGTGGTGGAGTACAGAGTCAAAACAACATTATCTCTGTTACAGTCCCAATAATCTACATTTTCACAGAAATAATATAATGTACTTTTTTTTCTTCACTTCAGCCCTTATTTTTCACCGTTGGTGAAATAATCCATGGCTTTTTATTTAAAGAGAACCTGACCCCCACGTATTTATCTTTCTATACATTCTGGTAAACTCTATAAATTGTGTTAAACAAGTACAGGTGTCCATGCAGCAATACAGGCTTTACTGGCATCGCCGACATATCTGCCTACATCTCCACAGAAAGAGCAAGGACGCAGTGAATCAAAGACACAGTACTTGCCAAAGTTGACGGGAACATAGTGCCGGCGTATTCATGGCATGCAATGAATCCATTTCTAAATTATACTTTACATTACTCCTAAAAGATGAATTGCATTATATAAAATACAAATGTACCCTAAGAACACCAGAAAGGCACAGCCTAAACTCATAAATAACGCAGAACTCTGCAGAATCGTTTCAAGTCTGAAAAGTAATCAAGAAGGTATCACTAACGCAAGGGCATTGTGGTATAGATTTTTGACAGGACAACAACAGTAAAGTCAGTTGTAAAACAATTATTTTTTAGATGTCCATTGAAAGCAACTGGTAGTACATTGTAAATAGCTGCTTGTTATCAACACATTGATTTCTACTCCCAAATGCTTGTACCTCGGAATTGTTGATTAATACAGATATAGCATATAGCTGGTGCTAAAGGTGCTACCGCCTGTCTTCAGCTTCTTCCAAAGGCAATTTCAGGGCCTCTGTCTAATCATACAAATTCATATGGGAGAGTGTGGCCTATTTTGACTCAAAAGTTCAGACACAATTCTTTGCTGCTGGTTGCTGTAGCCAATTTTGACTCTGTCTCATTATACAAGCCCCTGTAGATTCCAATTCAATTGAAACTCAAATGCCAATTTACCGAAATCTAACTTCATTTTGATTATATATCCGTGTTCACAAAACCACCTTATTTGAGGTGTCAAATGACACTTATGTGATTTAATACCTGAATTCACATGTGATTCTTCAAAAATGTTAATCCTACCTGATTTGCATGAAAGCAGTGTAATTTTATTTTAAATGTTTTACCTCAGCCTCAAAATACTTGTGTTTTTGGATAATTATTTTCACAATCAACAGGACAAATAGAAAAACATTCTCTGTTCAGTGTCCTGATATACTCCCTGAAGACATCCAGAGTGGTGTTACACATACATATATGGGGTTTAACAGGCACACAGAGCGAGATCAATGCATGCATTTAAAAGTTACAGCATTTCAGCCTTCAGCTCATATACAATTATATGTGACATTTACAACACCTTGACATCAAGCAAGACTTTATTTTAACAATAAAAAATACGGTATAACTAAATAATATTTATGTTCTTCGTAAAATCTGATGTCAGTTATTGATATTCTCTTAAACATCACAGAAATATTCAATGTCAAAAATGCATGCTTTCTTATTCTTTCTGAAGTCAGTTACTGAACTCTAATACAGATGAATGTTCCTTTCCCCCATCTGAAAACTGGACTGAATTACAGGGAGGGAGGGAAGCACTAGAATGTGAAGACAGCTGCATCAACACATCTGAGTTTCTTAGATCTTCATTTGCATTACGTAGCTGTTCTGGACATGTCAGAATAAATATGCGCCATTACATTTCCTGAGCTTTTCCATTCTGGCGCCCTCATGTTTACCAATGTGCATATATGAACCATTTGCACAAATGCGTTTTTGTGACCAAACTCAGAAGTTGCATATGCTTGCTGTACTGCACAATGAGGTCATTTGACCAGTAATTTATCAGTCCCAGTCACAGATATGAGGCAATTTTCCTTTCTATCATGAACTTGACAACACACTCATTTTTCTCATAGGTGGAAAAATAAGACAATGTTGTGTAAGTAATCCAATTAGCTGCACTGCCTTCTAATCTATTAACCAAATTCAACTAAACACCAAACACTTTGCAAGGGTGTTAAATAATCTCCCTTGCAAGCATACAAAATAACCAAACACACGGACATACCAAAAATGTTAAATCAGAAGTTTCTGAAGAGCTACTCTGTCAAATTGTTATCAGAAGACCATCAGCTCTAAACAAATTGTTACCCAGAAAAAAAAGTGACACAGTTAGTTTTTTAAGCTTCCTTGAGATAGCATTCATGACCTTTGTCTTTAGAGTGAGAGTGTCCTTACGGGCCTTAAATAGAATTCTACCTTTAGACGAGTTTAAGGTTTTGGACAAAGGTTTGTGTACGCAGTGGTTAAGCTGTGCTTGTCAGAAGCAGATGTGTTTCTCCAAAGACTTCTGGGTGACCTTATGCATGAATGGGACTGAGTTCCACACAGTGCCACACAGGGACTTGGATTAGCCAGGCGTACGCAAAATGTCACAGCTCCGTGAGGAGGCCCGGACTTCTGAGAAACTTTGAATATTGAGGAATGAGACACTTGTATGGGAAAGCACACATGGATAGAAAACTCTCCTCCATATTCATAATCCTAATGATCACATTATCATGATTATTACTATTCACACGGTTGATTAAATTGCTTGTTATTGTCGTCTGAGAGTACTTCTGAAGCACCAGTGTGCAAGGCGGTGAAATGGTACAACATAGATAAAATCCCACCTGTACAACAGAGTGAACCTGGGAGAATGAAGAAACGCTACTCGCCGAAGAACAGAACATGTGTTCTTTATACAGGATGCGAGACACCTTAAAAACAACTCCAAAGCTCAGAATACACCGTCTAAGAGCAGTCAGCATACTGTAACAGAAGACACGGGTTTGTCGTATCAACAAGGTGGATGAGGAACAACAGTGAAGTGAGTCATTTAAATACCCAGATCATTACTGCAATTACGTTAAACAGCCGAAAGATGAACAAATGCACGCAAACAAAAGCCTGGTCTAACTGGAGGTGCCGTTAATGTGCGTGTCAGAACAAACAGGCAGACTTCTACAAAACAGAGATCTCTCAGCAGAGACAATGTTGGCATGTTTACAGAATACACAACTTGTGAGTAAGAGTTTATTATAAAACACTGGACAGCTGACCACCCGCTTTTTTTTTTGTACAGCTATTTATTCCAGGACTGAGCCCCGAAAGGATGATGGAATACAATGAGCACAAATAGAACAGATGAGCTATGGTGCAGAATTATAGTTCCAGTGGTAAACGTGCTGTAGAAACGTAAAGGCAATGTCTATTAGTATATCGGTATAAAATAAAATGTAATGTACGAAGGCCCTGAATTTATATATGTACCTGGCTTTCAACAGCAGATCCAGAAATAAGATAAAAGGGAGACTATAATTCCACTTTAATTCCCGTCTTTCTGGGAGGTGCATCACTCTAGAGCAGTGGTTCTCAAACTTTTTCTGTCACGCCCCACTTTGGGCCCCACCGCCCTTTTTATTATCAAGGTTTTTCGCGGACCTCGATTGTAATTGTTGACGGGGGGGGGGGGGGTGCAATCAAGATTTTTTTTATTTTTATACAAACTTCATTTATCATTTATTTAGCGTCCGCGTCTGTTATATCGTAAAAGTTAATCCCCGTTAACCAGCCACGTAGATACACGCGTCAGATTTATATAAAACAAATAAAATAAAAAAATTGCTTCTGCGCTGCATTTCTGCATTTCCCCCTGCGCCCCCCCTGCAATACCACTGCGCCCCCCTAGGGGGTCGCGCCCCACAGTTTGAGAAACACTGCTCTAGAGGGAGAGGTCAAATCTGAATCCGCACTTTCACACACCACTCCCCAGAGAGTGAAACCTTCTCGGTGGTCTAAATGTGTGGGTTGCCTCTGTGTCATGTTCATTTGTATGTTTAAATGTGGAAGCTTTAAGTGGAATTCTGATAAACACCATTCAAGCGGGATTAGACACATGTGGATGTGCACCCCTTTCTTTGATAGGATTAGATGTGCAGCTCTGTTGCTCCCAGCCTGGGATCTCACTACAGGGAGTAACGTGCATGCACTCTCATAACAACTCAGGAAAACCCAGTGCTGCCAGCTCAGCACCTCCCAATTGCAGCTCCCACCTGAAGTCTCTAAGCACTATGAAGTCACTTGTGATTCTCACCTGTGTGTCCTCACAGAAAACAAAGTGGCTTTTAAAACAGGGCGGCAGTGTAGTATAATGGTTAAGGAACTGGCCTTGTAACCGAAAGGTTGCCGGTTTGATTCTCAGGTAGGACACTGCCGTTGTACCCTTGAGCAAGGTACTTAACCTGCTTTGCTTCAGTATACATGTATATCCAGCTGTATAAATGGATAATATGTTTAAAAAAATGCTAAAAAGTTGTGTAAGTCGCTCTGGATAAGAATGGCTGGTCTGCTAAATGCCTGTAATGTAATTTTTAACAATAATTTAATAAATATATACTGTACATACAGTGGGGACCAAAGGTCTGAGGATCACAAGAACTGATTGTTTTTATTATTCATCATGGGTCAATACAAACACCAATTCCAAAACAGTTGGGACAGAGTCCAATAAGAAAATGAGTCAGGAGAAACAACCCTTAAAGTGATCCATCCATATCTACTGCATATCTTGCAGCAGAGTGATGGTTTGAGGCTCATTTGATACAGTCATTTAGCCAACCATGGGTTCCATACTATTCCTGTGTAATTTACAGTTTAATCTAGTCCCACCCTCCAATTCCCATAAAAATCAATTCAAATGCAGAAAGGTTGTATTGCTTATAAGAGTACCTGAAATAAAATATCAAGAGTCTTTTGATATCCTTTTATTCCCAGTCATGATAGTATCACCTGTTTACCTGTGGAATGTTCCAAACAGGTGTATTTTGAACTTCCCAGTCATTTTTTTGCCCCTATCCCAACATTTTTGGATTGTGTTGCAGGCATCAAATTCGAAATTAGGGTATATTTACAAAAATCAATAAAGTTGATAAGATAAAACATTAAATATATTTTCTTTGTACTGTTTTCAATTAAATATATGTAAAAAATAATTTACAAATCACTGCTTTCTGCTTTTATGTGCATTTTACATACTGTATAATTGGGATTGGGGTTTGTACAATTATGATACTCCATTCAATCAATTAGTTGTTAATGGCCCAGGTATTTACATATTGAGCTTTAGGAACATACATTTTTTAATATCTGAATGGAATAAAAGGTGTGACAAGGAATAGAGAAACACTTAACTTATGGTGGACGAGCCAGATATTCACATAGCTTCCCATTTCATACGAACGTTTCGGAAATGTGATACAATTTTGGTTTCTAACCATTCTCAGTGTTCTATTCTTGAATGACTGAAGTATCATTGCATCATTCCTCGATAAGAAAAACAACCAGGTACTGTATATATGCATGGATAAATATTCACAGGTGTGTTCTTTCAAAGCCAGATATCCTTAGTGTGTGTGTGTGTGTGTGTGTGTGTGTGTGTGTGTGTGTGTGTGTGTGTGTGTGTGTGTGTGTGAAGTCACGCTTCTTGGCATCACGAGCACTTTTTCGGGTTTGTCGCCATCTCTTTTCCTAGGTGGCTGTTAACGTTGGCGTGTTAAGAGGAGGAGACGTCGCTGCCTCCAGCACCTCCATAAGCACGACCTCCCTCGCCCTTCAATTTGCCACTGCGGGGCGTCAAGAGAGACTACCTCCCAGCAAAGCTGTGCTGCCAGTCCCCTTTTTATTGTAAAAACACCGGGTTGTTTGCCTCTTTTTAGAATGGCCAGAGCCATTTGAAAATGTATTTATTTGAACCATTATTCATAAAAGTATAGATAACTTAATATTTCACAAATTCCCTAAATATTTAATTAATTAACAGCAATTCACCAAAATGCATACCCATGTATTGATACATTTTGCTGAAATATCTAATAGTTTGAAATACAATCCAGTGTTGGGATTTATATATTAATTAATATAGCGAAAATATGTTAGAGCAAATGATCATTATGTTACATCTGACACCACATTCCTTAATATTTTTCATTGTGCTGTTTCATTGCCTCCCTTCAGTTCTCTTTTGTTATCTAATATCATAACATACTGTAGAATTGATAAATTATCTTCTGTGAAATGTATGGCTATGCTCAGTCTACATGTGACCTGCAGTCAAAAGGGATGACGGCTTTTTCTGGGTTTGTGTCAAGGAGGAGTCAAGGATGCTTAGACTTTTCCAGGGACAATGGATGAGTATAATAAAAACATTGCCCCCTTGTCTAATGTCGAAAGCCACGCAGGGGAAAAAAGATGGATTACACAGAGGATTCGGTACTGCAGCACACAAATAACCTTTGGAATGTACAGACTGACAACTGAAAGCAAATTATTCAAATATTTTTAAAGATAACACTGTCTTTCTGAGAAACGTTGACCGCTGAGCATGTGGAAACTGTCCATATTTCATCATTCATGTTGCAAAATGCACTGGGCAGGCATGTAGGGTATTAATATTAGTATTACTGAAGTTCCCTCGCAGGACAATACAAGTTATTATATTCTATTGTATTCTATGAGAGATGAAGGATGAAGATTTTAGGCAACAGTCTTACATTATTATTTATTGTTAAGAACAAATCATAATGGGCTTAAAACTGAAACCTCTTTTGCCTCTTCAAAATATGAACATTTAAATGAAACAGCTCTGAGAGTAACAGTTATAGATGAGCACTTTTCTCACAAAGGGAGAGGAGGTACAACATTTGAAATGTTGGTGTCATAAAACTGCCATTGATTGATTTGTGCTCCTTTTAGCTCATAAAAGACATACAAGCAAAATAAATTGACCTTAAGTGGTTATGTACTTATCAGTAAAAAATAAAAAGCCAGCTTTTCGGAGATTAAAAATATCTACAGCACACAGAGTGACACTTGCAGTACTTCAAGGTGAGGGTATGCTTTGACAGCACTTGACCTGCTAATCGAGGCTGGAACCCTAAATGGTCAGCAGTATAAGCCTTTGCTTTTATAGCAGAAACAGCTGTGGAAAGTGTCTGACAGGAAACCAGAGCGCAGCTCAGTCCTGTGAGGAGACGAGTGACACAGAGTACAAACTTGTCTTTTCTTAACGTGTTCAGTTGCTAAGCAACATTGAACTGCCGAGTTCGACGGCAGTTATATTCCGCAGGGACGAAATTAAAACGGAATAAACTGCACAGACTTGAATGAGGTGATATTCCACTCCCGTTGATTAAAAGTCCTTTGCATGGTTCCATATACAAAAAACCCTCAAGCCTTCAGATGTGCCCTTTATACCCCCACAAATTGAAATATACATACCATTTGAGAGTCGGTGAAAAAAGTAATGTGCTTGAACAGGAAATGTTGCACGTTACATGCATCCCAATCAACTGCAACCCAGAACTCCCTGTGGTCATCAAACAAATTGTAAAAACAAAAAGATGTGCTACCAAGAAAGGTGTCATACTAGCACTATAAAAGAAAATCCAGTCACTGAACTTGCCAATACACTGTACTGAACCACATATAAATATACACATACAATATATAACAGATATACACATAAAATAAATATTGCAACTAACTTGATTAGTATTTGTCTTCGATATATTAAATTCATAAATTATTCATTCGGTAAGCTGGACAACTACTTCATTGGAAACTAGCTACTTCAAGTTTCATACTGTGAAAAATGTTGCAGTATTGTTATTCACCACAACCTTACTGCAATATTGAACAGATGTTATAACAACATTTTGTGCAAGCTGGGGGAAGAGGCTAATATCTTATCCAGAGCATATATTCTTGCTCTCATTCTTTGGGACCCCAAACTGAAAGATTTATCAATGCACTATTCATTTATTTATTTATTTATGTATCTATTAATTTATTTCTTTATTTAGTCCTATAACAACTGTTTTAGGCCTCCATTGTGAATAATTCTGGTTACTTGTTTTCTCTGGATCACATGTCATATGGCAGTTTAACCTGGGCCTGCTTGGGAGAGGCGTATTACACACAGAAGGACAAACAGCGGTTGCCATGTTTTTATTAAGCTCAAGTTGTGCAGCGGATGCATGCTTTTGTGACTCTGCCAAGTGGAACGAACCCATTCAAAACCAATTGATCCTTGTCATTCAACAATTACAAAGATTTTGCTTTCTGTGTGCATTATGCAGAAGAAGGTCAATAGGATGTATGGTTTTTAACCACCAGATTTTAGTAACACAATGTAGCACATTCCTTAGGTAGCTGTATCTTCTGGCTTTCACCAGTGTCTCCAGAGAAGTAAGTTACATTAAATAAAAAAATACCTTATGCCTATGGGATTACTGTACTTTTCTAGTATGTGCTTTCTCTGTATATATCCATTTAGCACCTTTCATACGAGTTATTTGTAGCCCAAAGTGCTTCGCAAGAAACATAAGAGATGCAATAAAAAAGATGATATATTTAAATACACAATTCCAAGAAAAAACAGAAACATTTAAAACTAGGTACTGGTGGTGCCTCTCTGATCTACAGAGAAAAGTTGATGCACAGTCTAGGAGAATTTAAAGTGCAGACACACTGTTCCAGGGACAAAGTCATTGGGGCTTTTCTCAGCCCTCCTGCTGCTCGTTTAGGCATAATAGTAGAACTCAAAATCAGAAGGCCAGGTCCTTGATTGTTCAAAAATATGTTTAAATGATTCTCAGAAAGAAATTGCAAAAAAATATATAAAATAACATAGAAAACCATTTTGGACAGAAGAATCAGTTTTTTTTTGCTATGCAAGCAGGAAGTAATCTTGTTTTGTAAATATTTGCAGGTTTGCTAATCAAGTGTGCAAACAGTTCTGGAACATACTATTAACTTAGTAAAATAATTAAGGTGTGTGTGTGTGTATTATTTATACATTATTATATATTATATATTAAATATACGTCTTGTCAGGTTCAAAAAGGACACAAGAAAAAAATATTAAAAAGCTGCAAGCTTCCATTTAACATTCTGCATCATTTCATTCATAAACAGTGGAATATCAATGTGGCAGTGGATTACTGTTTTGTGCATTATGAGTATTCCACTCACTGTGATGCCATTCCAATTAAAGCCAAACAGTGAGACGTGTGATAAGAAACACTGCTGTGTAAATACTTTATTCTCTGTGCATGCACACATGAATAATTCCATTATGCAAGGGATGAGTTCTACTCGGATATTAGTCGCGCTGAGCCTGGCGACACCGTCACATGACCTTTGCCCTCAAATGCGATATGCATTAATTTGTCATGTGACCCACAGGTTATCTGCTCAAGCACATATGTATATCTGAAAACACAGTGGCTAGAACCCATCCATTTACATCAATCGTGGCTCTTGACCTTTGTTCGCACAGCTTTAAGCACCATTATTTATGGATGTAAATATGTAAAAAGAAATACCTGAGATGGCAAAAGTAGAACAGTATTCATGCTGTCAGGGTCCGCCCTCCCACCACACACCCTTTTCCACGGTACACACCATGCAGAGAACCACAGGAGAGCTAGTGCCATGCAGATTAGAACAACTTCTCTCACTTACAACAGCTGTGACCTTCAGGCGCCTGGAGATGCACATGTACAGTAGTAACCAGAGGACCACTGCTTGACCCTGCCATCGTGTATGGCCAACTCATAACAAAGTACATAATTGAATGAGCATTGTCTAGGCCAGGGGTGTCAAATCCCAAAAATTATCTGAAAAGGGCCAGTCTGGATGCAGGTTTTTGTTTTAGCCCAGCACTAAGACACCTGATACTACTCATCAAGGTCTTGACTGAACACGACTAGTTAATTAGTTGAATCAGGTGTCGTAGCCCTGAGCTAAAACAAAAACCCGCACGCACACCGCCGGCTCACTCAGCCTGTGCTCACAGCAAATGCAATTTATTCATGATCAAATAAATAAATAAAATAACATAAATAAAAGGTATAAAAAATAATAATGTTTTTGGCCACCTGATATGGAAATGTAAATCTTCCCTGCAGTATGTCATCACCATTCTATCCACATCTCTTATGGCCACATCAAAGACTTGCCTCATCTTCAGAAAAAAGGACATTTCGCAAGCAATGAAGAGAGTGGATGTCTTTAAAATGTGCTATTCAGAATTAAGGCTGAACTGCAAACAGTGGGACAAGGGAAGGGGGGTGGGGGGTAGGTTGGCGGGTGGAGACAGACTTACATTCTTAGTGACTGAAGGGCAACGATCTTAAGGAGTTACGATCCTCCAAAAAAGTCCCTGGAACCTCTTTGGCTGGGCTGTCGCTCTGCCTCCACAGACAGCTGTGTTTACGACCGCCATTTATCTGGCCCTCAGCACAAAAGTGCAGAGAGCGCTCTGCAATGCATGTGTTACTCCTCAATGAGATCCCATTCCATCTGTCAGCAATAACACAAGCAATAACGGCAGCTCTTTAAAATAATACCCATAATTCCCAAAACTAAATAATGTATGGTCCCCACAATAATAACACCTTTATGTCATGTGGTTCTTGAAGTTTTGGACAACTGAGGTCATGAACAAGCCCTGATCCACTACAAAGTCCATAAATCCACAGGTCAGCTCTGTGATAACATGCTTATGTCATGGTTCGTGGGTTATTGTTTTCTTTTTCTGCTGCAGTTCTCGTCTTTTCTCTCCCATTGAGAATCCATCAGATTTTTTTATCGGTCCGTCCCGGGGTTTTGCTTCGCCTCGCTCATTATTCAGATCACCTGTGCTGCTACCTGCGGGGTAT
>CM040403.1:118525914-118533414 GCA_022702515.1 Ilyophis sp. 1 JC-2022
GGACCAACTTGCTATGATGCTATTTCATGTTAAAGAGTGCAACTTCTAAACTATTCCATCAGTCATTTATTTTCTACAGTGAGCATTACTCTCTAGGTAATAAGGTAAATAACAACATTAACAGCTGTTGTGCTCTTGGCAGATAAAAATCGGTCTGGACCATTTGAATTTGGAAATGTGCTCTTAAGTGCTTGTCAAAGTTCATGCCACAAATAATCATATTGTTTCCTTGTCTCAGCCATCCACGATCTGCTTAGCCAACTGGATTCATTCAAATGATATTGATCGCTTTTTTCCCACAGGGATCCTAACTGAAACCCCCCAAAAGTACTTCAGTATAATGTTGCCATACAGCACGACTACCAAGAGGTTGGCTTTCAGCCATCCTGGATGGACATGCGCCATTATTTTGCTTGCAACGTGACAGATTGACCTCACCATGGACAAAAGTACCACTTTGTTGAACTGTCATATCCGGAGAGACATGCTTGATTTACATTCAGACACTAATTTAATTTATTACAGGCATTTAGCAAACGGTCTTATCCAGAGTGACTTATCACACTGCTTTTTTAAAGAATTTTTTTACATAGTATCCATTTATACAGCTGGATATATATATATACTGAAGCAATGTGGTTAAAGTACCTTTCTCAAGCGTACAACGGCAATGTCCTACCAGGAAATTGACCCTGCAACTTTTAGGTTTCAAGCCCTGTAACCATTATAATACACTGCCTCCCATTTCATCCAGAGTGCCAAATGGAAACAGATGCGAGATCACATTTGTCCGGAAGAAGTCTGGAACAAATGGGAACACACACACATAAGAAACAAGTAACTAGGAGATAAAACAAAGTATTTAAGAGGGCAAATGGTTTCTGGATAATCACACACCATTGCAAGGCCGGTAATGAAAGAAGTCAACGGGATGCAACTGATTATGTGTGTCATTACAGGAAGTGCATATACTTTCCACAATGTTCCAGAATCCCCCCCCCCCCCCCCACCCACCTGCACCTGCACACTGTCTCAAGTCATTAACACTAATGAAGTCACAAGGTCCCAGAGCTCAGTGATGCAACATGTGCTGATGCCATGATGATGACACGCTGGCGTGTGTGTTGCACACATGTTACATAGAGACAGCGAGGAGTGCTGTGACTCTAAATGGAGAGAGTGCTGAGGCCTGCACTATGACCATCCTTTCTGCGTGTGTGTGTGTGCCTGTGTGTGTGTGCGTGTGTGTGTGCCTGTATGTGTGTGCGTGTGTGTGGGTGTGTGTGTGCCTGTATGTGTGTGCGTGTGTGTGTGCCTGTATGTGTGTGCGTGTGTGTGGGTGTGTGTGGGTTTGCAAGAAAACCCATCATGACATTTACTGAATCACAGAATAAATATGATGTTCCTCTTCTGTAGGTTAAAAAGGAAGAGAAACCCACTCTGTAAAAGGTCAAATTGGATGAATGTAGGTCTAGTTGAGCGTGAAACAACTGTTGCCATTGTTAACTTTCATGAGGAGATAAAATAAAACCCAAAAAGGGGCTTACATTTAATGCACATTATTGTTGTATGAGAATTATACACTGCAAACTGCAAGAGTATAAAGCAATCTTGCATTTTCCATACAATTCATTGCAATGAATGCTAAAATGACTCAGTACCTGTCAGTCCATGCATAAGTGTGATAAATGAGTCAACAGGCTTTGACTGGCTCAGGTAAAATAATATTCCTGCTGCTTTGGAATTCTCTCGATATCAGAGAGTTAGTTTGTGGTAATATTTCATGTCCAGCACGTCACTATAACACCACTGGAGACAAGTCCCCAGAGGCTCAGGAAGACCTTCAAAGGATGAACTGGAATCAAGAAGAATGAAGAGGATTTTCTCTTCTCCATAGTTTCAATTCCCTCGTGATCACTTTTGCATGAAAATCTTACAGAGGAATATAACACCAAGAAAGTACCAGCATGCAGCGCATTTGTAAAGTATCAGTGACAGTATTTGTTTTAGATATAGAACGGCTGGGAATAGGGGCATGACACTGATAGTCCACTAGTAACAAAAGTAAGTGAATTTGAATATGCCGAATGAATAATTAAACTCTCTCAGGCTATTTATTATGTAGCTTACATTGAAATGTATCCTCGTAATTTCCATAAAAATATGTATTATTAAGACAGGGTTCTCTTCTGTACACATCTATATCATTTGAGGGCAGAACCTAAAAAATAAAGATTTGCATATTCTAACATCTTTACTCGATTCATTACTGCTTATTTTGTTCATGTGGAGATCTTGCCATGCCAAAGGCCAGATCTTGCTAGGCTCCAAAGTCTTCCTATCAGCCATTACCATTAACTGAATTTCCTCAGAAAAAGGACCTGCTGTGAAAATGAAACTGAAAGTAATGAACTCTTTATTTTTTACTCAGCTGGGGGCCGAATGACCCCTGGGGACAGAAGGTGGCTCCTGACCTCATTTTCTCAAACTGTAATCATCCATGAGAGGCCATGGCAGTATTTAACAATGCAAGTCTGCCTCTTTTACAGACAGCTGTTAAGTAAAACTAAATTAGACTAAGTGGCAGGTCGGGCGAAGGTCAATGGTATCACACTTGGTGTTCCTGCAGTGCTACATATCCTGCTGAATTTACCCTCCTAATCATTGGCCATAGAAATTGCTATGAGATTTTCTGGAAAATTAACTCCTCCTCCCCTTGCCATCCACATTATTCTCTCAGTATATTTCATGCATTCAATATTAATTCATGGGTGACGGAAATCCTCCCTTCATTCTCTGTGGAAGTACAGAAAAGCTCAGACCTGCTGTCTGCGTTGCTCTGTGCGATCCATGACAATGAGGTCCAGAGAGGAGGGGTGTGTTGAGGACCGCCCGCTCTCATCAAGACCCTCCAGCGAACTGAAGAGACCCCGGTCTGATTGATGGGCAGTCCGTCTCCTGTCACGTCGGATAATCCAGAATAATTATTCAACGTGGCGCTGTTTCATTCAGCAGATGAATATCTCTCTAAATCCCAGTGCTCTCACGGGCGCACCGAAACAGGATCCTTTTGCACGAGCCTGAGGTTATCGTGTTTGAAATATGCCTCGCCGTTAACATCAATTGTACAGAACATGCCGTATGACGCCATTATCGTACTGACGTACTAGTCTGGAACATTTTCTCTCTGAGCTAATGTAAAAACCACGACGTTCGCAAAAGCAAAAAACGCTTTCACCGCAGTGTCACATCGGTAGATAAAGATAAAATTTGCGTTGAGCAAAACCATTTCGCTTTGCCTTTATATAACAAACATAGATCATAAATCCAGTGTGTGTAAACTGAGCTACAGTACACACTATGTGGGAGAAAACGGAGGTTAGGGCAAAGGAGAGTAAACTTGCTTTTTCAGGGCTGCCTCTTAACTGCAGAGAAGCCTTGTGGAGTTCAACAGATCAGCCATACAAATGAAAGGCAGTCAATGTGGTGGGGACAGATAGAAGATGACACATGAACACTATAAGCCAACAGCGGGCCTGGAAGCACCCTACTGCTCCCACTGTGGTTGGACCTACACAGCCAGGCATATTAAACGTGAATCACTGCTCCCCCAGTGGCTATACATTCTGTCTAAAATGTGGTCAGAAGATGCATACATATAAGGGCATGAATTCTCTGTGTACTACAACTCTTTTCGAAGAGGAGGTAATGCTACTGCGAACCTCCAGTTTGTTGAATTTTTTGGGTGGTGTGGACCTACTTTTTAACACATCCCAGTAATGGCCAGTGTACACATTGTAATTTGGATTCCTGTGCATTGAGCCTTTTAATTATGCATAATATTCCATAATATGCTATTTAAATGTATTATCCAAAGTAATTAAATGCTAATTAACTGTATTTTAAATGGATACTTATTTAGTTTAATGACCTATGACGGGTGAGCTACTGTATATAAATCCAGCAAAAGTTTAACCTTTGTTCTCTGATGCAATACACATATATTTTAAGGTTGAGGCATGAGGGTAAATTTAATTACTTACTTTTTCTAACAGTATTCTCGGTTTAGTCAGTCTTAATTGCAGAGGAAAGATACTGTGTGTTGGATAACTGATGTGAATGAAGCTCAGAGAGCGATGTACGAGTGAACTCATTTATTTTTAACACCCTTGTGGCTTTGGGTCTATGGCTGCTCTTCTCTTCCTAGTGCTCTGCTTCCGCGTCCTCTTTCCTCGTCTGTCAGAGACATACATTCCACATGACAACAGCTCCAAAAATAGACGAGATAGAAAAGAGTTTTGGCGTGTTAAGTCTCTCCTTGACCCCCCTCGTATCTCCCAGGATGAGAGCAAAAAATATGGCCCGGCGCACCCGAACGGCAGCGCTCTTCTCAGATCAGCCTGTACAGCTCTGACAGGTCAGCTGCCACTGAACCATAGAGCTTCAAAAGGGAGGTAGATTCTGAGCCTCAGAGAGCACAGTGTTTTACAGGCCCAAACGTAGCCGTGCTGATGGACTTCTCTATGTGAAGCTACGCTTAAAAATGCCCCTTGCCCTAAAACCACGATGAAGTGTTGACATACCTATGTGCGTGTGTGTGTGTGAGAGTGTGCGTGTGTCTGTGTGTGTGTGCATGGGTGTGGGTCTGTACTCGCATGTGTCGATCCGGGCATTGCTCTGGATTTAAAAAAAAACTGAAATACTATGATAAAATTCACACAGTTTCAGTCAATAAAATGAACAAAAATAATTGATGAAAATTGTCAGCGTTGAAACAGTTTAGGTGCAGGAAGGAAAGTTTTGTTAAAGGCTCTGGTGTTTGCCCACGGCACGGCAGGAGTCTCTTACCCTGAAGGGCCTGCAGTTTGTGCGTCTGGATTACAATGCAGAGCTGAAGCACAAGCTGAGGAGCGCTCTCCAGGAACGTGGCCAGCAGGTGTAGCATGCTCACGTCCGCGTACTCGTACACCATCCTCCAGTAGAACCTCCAGCGATCGTGCTCTCCGCTGCGCCGGCTCCGTATGCCCAGGTAGATGGTGTGGAAATACCTGCAAACGTGGGGGAGGGAAAGGGCCCTGTTCAGAACACGTCTCACACAGAACTCTCAGGAGATGTATTGTAGACCATATGACAAACTCTACTGGTAACTTGTGCATGCACTTGCATCTCTCACATTGGCAGACACTGTATAGGTTTATAAATGACTGAGTTTAGACGCCTGTCTAGGACGCAGTGATAAGGCGGTAAGCTGGAAATGGGGACCGTTTGTGTATGAATGACGATGCGCTGGCATGTGAAACTAAAACAAAAAACGAAAAAAACAAGACTGACTGTGTGCGTGCGTGCGTGTGTGCGTGCGTGCGTGTATGCGTACGTGCGTATGTGTGAATCAGTGAGTGCCGGGGTGCCTGCATGAGACACATAATGACATCAGCTGTCAAACCTTCATTAAGCACGTGAGACAGAGGACTACCCTGTTGGAAGACGCTCCATTGGGAGGCTTCTTAACACTCACTCACTCACTCACTCACTCACTCAATCACTCACTCACTCACTCACTCACTCACTCACAAACTCACACACTCACTCACTCACTCACACACTCACACACTCACTCACTCACTCACACACTCACTCACACACTCACTCACTCACACACTCACTCACACACTCACTCACTCAATCACTCACTCACTTCTTCTTCTTTCTTTCGTGTATCGTCATATGTCCAGCTTTGTGTCGTGTAGCCATGCCCTCGTCTCAAGTCCCACTCGGAAGAGGCCCTCCTCTGAAGGTGGTCTATGCAGGGGACAAGCGGTGATGATGTGGTTGGCAGTCTGCTCAGGCTCCCCGCACTCACACACTGCACTGTCTGTTAGGCCCCACTTCTTCATAGAGGCTTTGAAGCAGCCAACCCCGGTGCGTAGGCGATTCAGGAGAGTCCATTGCCGGCGAGGTAGGTCTTCTCCTTCAGCGCCATCTCCAGGATCCTGGATGTAGTGGTGTATACGTTTCTGTCCTGCCGACTCCCACTCCTGCTTCCATGCCGCCGCCAGCCAGGCTTTAGTTGACAGGTCCTCCGGGATAACAGTGAGCATCTCTTGGGCCGCCAGGTTGTATGGGTGGCGGGACTTGAGTCTGCTTGGAGATGTTGCCATGGTTGTGGTGTCATGGAGGAGGTGCCAATCATACTCCTGGGCTTTCCTTGCCAGGGCGAGGGTGGCAGCCTCTCGCCGTAGGCTGGCTGGCGCAATTCCTGCTAGAACTGGCAGGTAGGACACAGGGGTGGGTTTCAAGCAGCCAGTTATGATCCTCAGGGCGTTGTTGATGGCTGCATCCACCTTCTTGGTGTGTGGGCTTCTGCTCCAGGTTGGGGCACAGTACTCGGCAGCAGAAAAGACGAGGGCTTGTGTGGAGATACGTAGTACCTTTGCGGAGGCACCCCAGGTCGTACCAGCGAGGCGACGGATGAGTGAGACCCTTGAGGTTACTTTGGCCCTCACTTCCTCGAGGTGTTGTTTGTACGACAACGTCCTGTCCAGGCGTACGCCAAGGTACTTTGGGGCCTGTTGGAACTCCAGGGGTTTGCTGTTCACTGAAATCTCCAGCTCCCTTGTCGCTTCCTTGTTGCAGAGGTGGAATGCTGCGGACACCGTCTTCCCAAAGCTGAGCTGTAGGCGCCAGCTGCGAAGGTAGGCAGCCAAGATGCCCATGTCCTGGTTTAGGCCCTCCTCCACCGCCTTCCATGTTGGTTGTTGCAGCATGATGGCTAGGTCGTCTGCGTACCCGTACCTTCTGGATGTTGTTGCAGGTAGGTCAAAGATGTATATGTTGAAGAGCATTGGTGAAAGAACAGACCCTTGTGGGACCCCGTTTCTCAGCCTCCTGAGCCTGCTATGCTGGCCGTCACTGGTCTGGAGGATGAAGCTGCGGTTTGACAGCATCTCCATGATGAAATTGACCATATGACGGTCCGGGATGGTTCTCAACAGCTTCAAGTGGAGTCCGCGGTGCCACACGGTGTCATAGGCGGCGGTCAGGTCCAGTAGGACAACCCCTGCTTTTTCTTTGGCCTGGAAACTGTCCTCAAGATCTTGCGTGAGCAGGGTTACTTGGTCCACCGTTGACCTGCCCCGACGGAAACCAGCCTGTTCCCTCGGAAGCTGTGGGTCTACTACAGGTTCAATACGGCTGTAAATCATCCTCTCCAAGATTTTAAAAGGAACGCAGAGCAGCGAGATTGGCCTGTAGGCCTTGGGGTCATCCGGGGGTTTGTTGGGTTTCAACAGGGCTATGACAGCTGCCCGTCTCCATGTCCTTGGGAGTTTGGACTTTCGGAGGCACGCCGAGAGGAATGCACACAGCCAGGCGGATGTTGTTTCGCTCTGGTGGATCACAAACTCTGGATGGATGTTGTCGGGGCCTGGTGCCTTGCCTTGTTTGAGTTTGGATATGGCATCCCTGAGCTCGGTTGATATAAAATTTCCTGACAGGTTAGCA